>JAQZBX010075916.1:0-14520 GCA_029593785.1 Cabassous unicinctus
TCTGGGTGCTAAGAGCCTTGTAATTCAAACTTTCTGAGACAGTTCTCCAGTCTTCTCTGCAGCCCCCTCCCTTTTCTGAGCTAGGAAATATTTCCACTCCCATCTGAGTACTCAACAATTCGTCCCTGTTAGTAGAGGAGGAGATTGGGAGGTTTGTATATCTTTAGCCCCTTGAAGGCTCCAAGGCAAACAATGGTGCAGTCCCACCCAGGCTAGAAGAGCTCTCGGGACACGGGACACCACAGACCAAACCTGCAAGTCAAAAGCCAAATCAGCCCCAGGTTCTCTCTCCCCTCTCCTGTGGAGTCCTCAACAATTAGTCCAGGCTAGAAGAGAGGGAGATTGCGAGGGTCAGATTTCTCCAGTCCTCCATAGGCTCCCAAGGCAAACCATCGTGTGGAAGGATCCGAGGGGCTCTGCAGCCCAAATTTGCAGGTCAGAACCTGAGTCAACCTTAGGCTTTGTCCCTCTCTCTCCCCTTTCCTGGATTGCTAGATCTCTGGATCCATCTTTGCCTGTAGTTGCAGGCTCAGAGGCCCAAGAATTCTAAAGAGTGTGGGGGACGGTGCTGTCAGCAGCAGCTGTTGCTGGTTCCAACTCACGGTTCTGTAGTCACGATTTCCCTCTTTTGTCCCTCTCTCCTCTGGGTGGTGTGCAGCCTTTACCTGCTGTCCTAAACCCTAGAAGATCTTTTTCAGGGCTGTTTCATCCTGTACTCTAGCTATTTTTCTGGAGAAAAGATTCCCATGTCTTTCTAGTCTGCCATCTTCCCGGAAGTCTTCCTTTTACACTTTTTATTAATCTTTCTTAATAATCTGCACTTCTACACTCTTCTCCAAGTCTCATGCCTTTGATTTTGTTGTTGTTGTTGTTTTCTTTTTAGGCTTCAGTACTTTCTTTAGTATCTATTGTAATTCTCCTCTTTTGGTAAGATATTCTATCAGTTTTTGTTCATCTGTGAAGACTTAAAACTCTCCTTAATTTTTGAAAGACAGTTTGCTGGATACATAATTCTTAACTGGCAGGTTTTTTTTTTCTTTAAATACCTTAAATACATCGTATCACTTTCTTCTCTTCTCCATGGTTTCGGATGAGAGGTCAGCACTTTATCTTATTGTGGTTCTCTTGTGTGCGATGCTTCGTTTTCCTCTTGCTGCTTTCAGAATCCTCTATCTCTGATATTTGTCACTCTGAATAATAGATGTCTCAGGGTTGGTCTACTTGGATTTATTCTGTTTTCACTGCATTGGCCTTCTTGGATATTGATATTTAAGATTAGGAAGTTTTCAGTCATTGCTTCCTCAAATATTCTTTCTGCCCCTTTTCCATTCTCTTCTTTTTCTGTGACACTGATAACACATATGTTTGCATGTTTTTCATTGTCATTCAATTCCCTTAAACCCTGTTCCATTTTTCCAATCTCTCCTTTTTCTGTTCTCCTGCCTTTGTATTTCAGATACTCTGTCTTTGAAAATCACTAATTATATCTTTTTAGCAATTTAAACCTGCTTTTATGTGCCTCTAAAGTATGTTTATTCTCATCCATTCTATCTTTCATTCCCATAAAGTCTGCTACTTTTCTTTGCAGGCTTTCAAATTGTTCTTTATGCACATCAAGTGTCTTGTTACTATACTTATCTCCTTTATCATATTTTCTTTTGGTTCTTTGTATTGATTTAGTACAGTTATGTGATTATCATTGATTAATTTTCTTAAATCCTGTATCTTCAGTATACTTGGTTTGTTCCTTTGGCTGAAATATCTCTTCCTGTTTCCTAGGATGGTTTATAAATTTTGTTGATATTTAAGCATCTGAATATGTTGGTGAATAAACTCTGATGACCAATTTCTCTCTCTTGCCTATTGCTTTTCTTTTTTTTCTCCACAGCTCTTCTTTGATATTTGGTTAAACTTATTCTGTCTTTAAAATTGCCTAGTTTAAATTATCAAAATCAGGCCGGGGACTCACTAATGAGGTGCAGATTTTCTCCCAGGAGTTTGAGTTAAGTGAGCCCCAAAAGCAGTTTTTTTCCATGCAATTTCCAGACAACTGGCTAAATCATGACCAGTTGATTGCATTGGACTACTTCCATCATGGAAAGGGAAGCAATTTGTTCTAACTGCAATAGACACATACTCCAGATATGGTTTTACCTTCCCTGAAGGCAATTCTTCTTCTGAAAAAGCCATCTGCTGACTTAGTGATTTAGCCTTTGCCATGGCATTCCACACATAATTGATTCAGATCATGAAACCCACTTCATAGCATATGATGTTTGGAAATGGGCACATGCTCTTGGAATTCACTGGCCTTACCATGTATCCCATTATTCCAAAGCAGCTGGATTGGTAGAATGTTGGAATAACTTTTGAAGGCTCAATTATTGTGTCAGTTAACTTGCAATAACTTTCAGGGCTGGGGAAATGTTTTACAAGAAGCTGTGTATTTTCTAAAGCAGCATACTGTTATAAAATCTCATGCAATTTACAGATATCTCCTGTCAGTTCTGTTTCTCTAGAGAACTCTTATTCTAATAATAAGACTCTCTTCTTATTAGAATATCAGAGAATTTATGTACCATTCCAAGTGGAGTTGAGCAGTTTACTTATCAGATGTTTTCATCAGTCTCTCTAACTTTGAAATTCAATTTTTAATCTGTCTGCTGCATGGTCTTTCTGGTAGCAGCAGCATCTGTTCTTTCTGTAATAGTAACTGCTTTTAACAAAGCATTGATAACTAATACCTTCATCAGCTGGAGCTTCCTAACACATGTATTTATGTCCTAGGAATCATCTATTTATTGCCTAAAAGTATTCTGGTCCAGAAGAGCAGAATACAAACCTTTGTGACACTGTAGAAATTAATAGGTCTTTGAAGATTCTTAGAAATTATATTCCCAGAGGCATATCAAACCAGATCCTCACTAAGTGATGCTAAGTCACTGTCCATGGTAATGTCCCTTGCTATTTTGGACACTTACTTTGCAACTTTGATTTGGTCTGGTTTAGGCACTGATTCTCTGGAGGCCCCAAATTGTTACACTCAGAAACAGAGCAGATCAGGAGACTTATTGGCTCTGTGCTAAGACAGCTTACTGAAGAAAGGAGGAAAGATAATGTAGCCTGGAATGGTATTGAGTTAGGTGCCAGGAATATCTGACAGGAGGAAGGACAGAGAAAACTAAAGACAGACATCACAATCCAGATATGGATCATTGTCAAGAATAACCTATATGTGTAGAACAAGATAGATAAATAAAACCAGTGATTTATGAGGTCATGAATGGGTCTAGGTTATTTGTTGGGATTACATTTGACTTACAGATTAATATAAGAAGAGTTAAAATATTAATACTTTTGAGATATCAAATCAATGAAAACAATATTTCACTCTATTTAGTAAAGTCTTTCTATTCTCTCAGCACAGTTCTATAGTTTTAATGCACATATCTTGCACCATGATATATCACAATTATCCTTAACTATTTTGTACTTTTTATCTATTATAGCAGACTGTTGTATGTTGAATTGCCCCCCACCCCTCCAAATATATGTGTATATCCTAACCCTTGGTTTTGTGAATGTCAACTTGTTTGGAAATAGAGTATTTGAGGATGTAATTAGTTAAGATAAGATGAAACTGGATTTGGTTGGGCCCTAATTTAATAAGACTTCCTTAAACAAGAAGGAAATTAGAACAGAGAAAGAAACAGGGGAAGAATATCCATGTGAAGATGGAGACAGAATCTGGAAAGTCTTCTAATGAAGACAAATAAATTCAACTACTCAAATACATGGGAAAAAAATCCCTTGAAGAATACTAGTCTAAAAAGCTCCTAAAGAACCTAGAACAATCTCAATATCCTTGCATCATTGAAAGGGATGAATTTGTTGTATTAAATTTTCCCAAAAGGAAAACCCATCAGTTACAATCACTAGTTCATTCTACCAAATATTAAAATATATATAATACCAAAATACACAAAATTTTCAGATCTCATCCTATTATACCGGTATTTGTATGATTAATGTAAGTCATGATGGGCCTATATAGTCCTTCATTCTTTCTATATAAATGGTAATATTTCTAAATAAAGACAGTTTTATTATAAATATATAATCTGGGTGACTTTCAAAAAGTAAGTTTAGCAGGATTTCAGACTAAGATACATATTCAAAAATCAATTATAGTTTTTATACTAGTAACAAAATTTCATAATTGAATTTTTAAAATGCCACTGTTTTAAATTCCTAAGCAGCCATAACAAAGTACCACAAACTAGGTTGCTTCAAACAACAGAAATTTAGTGTTGAACACTTTTGGAAGTAGAAGTAAAAATCAATTAGTCATCAGGGCTACACTTCCTCAGAAACCTGTAAGGGAGACTCTTCCCTTACAGCCCCTGGCTTCTGGTGTTTGCTGGCAATCCTTGGTATTCCTTGGCTTTTACATGCATCATTCCAGATTCTGTCTACATCTTCACATGGATATTCTTCCCCTGTCTCTGTCTCTGTTCTAATTTTCCTCTTCTTTCAAGGAAGTCATATTAAATTAGGTCCCAACCAAATCTAGTTTCATCTTATCTAATGAATTACATCCTCACATACTCTATGTCCAAATAAGGTGACATTCACAAGACCAAGGGTTATGACATATACATATATTTGGGGGGGCATCATTCAACATATAACTGTCAGTTATAATAGATAAAAAATGCAAAATATTTAAGTATAACTGATATAACATGGTGCAAGATATGTGCATTAAAACTATAGAACCATGCTGAGAGAATAGAAAGACTTTACTAAATACAGTGAAATAATGTTTTCATATATTTCATATCTCAAATGTATTAATATTTTAATTCTTATATTAAACTCAAGGTCAATGTAACCCCAAACAAAATAAAAAAAGTTACTATTTTCATAAATTTACAAAATTCTTTTGATATAAATATGGAAATTCAATGAGTCATAATTATCACCAGAATTTAAAAATGAAAAAAAAAAAAACAAACTGAACTTACATTACCTGACAGCAACATATTTTATAAAGCTATAGCCTGAGTTTTTCATTAAGATGGTTAAGTTGTCAATGGAAAAGACTAGAAAGTGTAGGAGTAGGTTGGCACATATATCTTCAATTAAATCTCAGCAATGGTGTATAGGAAATCAGTGAAGAAAAGATAATCTTTTCAATAAATGGTGATAGAATAATTGGATATCCACATATACAAAAGATTGGACACTAACCTATATCTCACTCATTGCACAAAATTAATTCAAAATGGATCTTAGACTGGAACATTAATGTAAATGTACACAATGCTTAGAATAAAACAGGGGTGAAAATATTTCTCACCTTGGATTAGGCAAAAAGTCCTTAATATAATGTCAAAATCATGACACATTTAAAAAGAGATAAATTTGACCATATCAGAATTAAAATTTTTGAGGCAACAAAAGCTGAGATGACAAGAAATGAATTGAGGTTTGAATCTGTAATTTACCACAGTGTGCATGAGGTACCTGCATACATTTCTAGGGTGTATTCAGGTGTGTTTTTGAGATGACAGTATGTTTAGAGGCATGTAGAGCTAACTACCTTTGATTTACAGGGCATGTCTAGGTTTGTGTTTGAATAGGGAGGATGGTTAGAGGTATGAAAACCTATCTTCTTCTGTGGGTTTAATACTGGTGATCTTGATTAAAGATATTGTGTTGAAGTGGGTGACAAAATACTGGGTTCTTATATCCTACATTGAAAGTGCTAGAATCCTTCATTTAATCAGGGTTCCTTAACATTCAAAGTCTGAAAGCAAGCATTAAACTTAGAAATACCCATTTATGTCACTGAATGGCAGACATAGAATCTTGCTCCATGTTTATCAGCTATTTGAGTTGGTTCATAATAACTAGAAGTTTCAGTGTCCTTACATGAATAATAGAGCTCACAATGCGTATTTCAAAATAGGCATTATAGTAAGGAATAATTCATATAATGAACATAATGTGCTCAATAATTTCTCAATCAATATTTTTTGAATTTTTCTACAAATGCTGATTGGAACTAGACAAGGTACTCTAAATTGCTGGTATCCTGAAGTTTCAATTTATGAGAAAAATCTTTTATATATGGCTTTGTGTATAAAAGAGAGGGAAGACCTCACTGAAAATCGTGTGCATTTGAGACTGTGCCTATACAACCTACTCTAATGCAGTGATAAAGGGAGAAATAATCACATGGTAAACAGAATAAAAGCCTTTTTGAAATTTGAATGCTCATTTCTTCTGACATTTTCATTATGTTCTCAAATAATGATATCCCCTTTGACCCAGATATGCATATGAAGGGAAATTTTTATTCCTTTTTTTTTCTTTTATTACCTTCCCTTTTCCATTCCACAACCATCTGTTCAAGAAATGTTACTTCCTGGATCAACAAATAACCTGGACCCATCCATGATCTCATTAGTCACTGATTTTATTTATCTTCCTAGTTCTACTCATCTAGGTTAGTCTTGATAATGAACTATATCTGGATTGTGATGTCTGTCTTTAGTTCTCTTTGTCCTTCCTCGTGTCATGCATTCCTGGCCCCTAACCCAATCCCAATCTAGGCTACATTATCTTTCCTCCTTTCTTCAGAAAATTATCTTAACACAGAGCTGGCAAGTCTCCTGACCTGCTCTGTGTCTGACTGTAGCATTTTGGTTCATCCAGAAAATCAGTGCCTGAGCCAGACCAAATAAAATTTGTAAAGTAAGTGCCCAGAGTCACAAGGGACATTACCATGGACAGTGACTTAGTGTCACTTAGTGAGGTACTGATTTGATATGTCTCTGGGAAAATAATTCCTAAGAATGTTCAAAGATCTATTAATGTCTACAGGGTCACAAAAGTTTATATTCTGTTCTTCTGGATCAGAATACTTTTAGGCAATAAATAAATGATTTCTAGGACATAAATACATGTGCTAGCATCTGTAGGTGTTTCAAAAATTTTTTGATTAAATTTTAGTTTTTTTGATTAAATTCTAGTGTGCAGACGGTAAAATTGCAATCAAAACTCCCAGCTTGCTTCTCCATTGCATAAGGATGCACATCTCCTTGCCATCCTGAAGGGTTTAGTGGATATTTAAAGTCCTCTCCCTTGGCAAATATCTAGAAATACCTAACGGACTTTGAGATTTCCAAATAATTTTGAGAATTAACTTGCTGTGTTTCAGTTACTTGGTTATTCTCTGCATTTACTTCATATTTAGGTAATGGAGAAGAATTAGCAGAGTGAGTATCATGGGGAATTCTTCCTGATGCAGCCTAAATATAATATGAAGCACACTCAGACTTGATGTTCAATAAATTATATGGTGAGCTTGGTTTGGATAGTGTCCTACTAACCATGTTTTAGGGTGATTGTGTGATATTGGAATTTATTCCATCTAATTTCATTCTTAGGACCATAAATTCTCTTGCAGCATAAGATAAATTGATTACTATAAAACTGTTTTAGCACACTTTAGTTTACACACAAGCCATATTCCAGTTGAGAATAGTAGAGTTAAGTTAATGAAAATTTCATTTTAGCAGTGAATTCACTGAGTCACTTTCTAGTGTTCATGTATCTTCCTTAATATTCTGATCAAGGAATATATCCATTTATATTTCCAATCAACAATAAGATGAATTTCATATGTTATAAACAGCCTGTCTTCTTAAAATACACTTGATTCATCTGTGTCAACTTAGGAAAGTTAAAACATGGCATGATCTGATACAACTAGGAGAAAATTTGAACTTAGAAACTGTAATTTAACATTAGGAAATCTGTTGCTATTATGCTACAGCACACAAAAAGGGCTTGCCCAATATATATTCAATCTATCAAAGAAATAATGTGATAATTTCACAATATTTTTATGGTAATAGAAAAATCAGAGCAAAAATTAGTGTTAGGAATGGTCTTAAAGTAGTCTAACATCAGAATCTTTTTTTCACTAATGAATTGAAAAAATTGAAATTCATTTCATCACCCTCATTAAATCTATGTTTTGTTTCTTTTTTTTTTTTTTCTTTTCTTACTTGCTTCGTAATTTGAATTTGTTGAATATATGTGCTGGACAATTATAGTAGTTGCTAAGCTGCTCAAAAACAGAGTAAAAAATTAAAAAAAAAGAGCATGGAATTAACTGTATATGACGCTTGGGTATTTCATACTACCTCATATATTCGCCATATTTCTGAATTATGAAATGATTTCACAATAATATAATTGACAAAAATGAGGCTTAAGGAACCTAAGCAATGTGTTCAATGCAGTCAACTGCTTAGTTTATTTTACAGTCCCCTGATTTTGTTGCCAATATTTTAATCACTTATACAGTGATTGTTTAATGTATCTTTCTTTTCATCATTTATCATTTCATTTCTTTTATAGGGATTTACCTCTATTTCTCTTGTCAAAAATATTATACATTTTAATGACCATGATTCTTCTCACCTGAATCTACTTTCATTTCCCTTTTGTGTCTGTTAACAGCAGTGATGATAGTAACATATTTCTTAAGAATTCAGGATGGGATTTTAGAAGCTTTTGTGTATTAAATACTTATAATGATCTAGACATCAAGAAAGAATTTGGCCTACAAAATGTACATTAGGTAAAACTTCAGTACAATTATTTCAAAATGATTTAGTGCCTGAGAATTCTCAACCAAATATTTATATTAAGTACCAGTTAAATCTTTGTATAACTATTCAGGAAGACTGAATGATAAGGTAGCTTGTCAAATTCCATAATCTTTTCAACAAAAATTAGTACTCACAGTGTTTCTCACACTGCTGCATCCCATGACACTCTTCCCAAATCCAGTTCTGCCCTTACACATGAGATAAGTCACCAAACTGAGTAAAAGTAAAGATTCTATCTTGTAGTATCAATAGTGTATAACTTACTAATTCTAAAACATTACTGAGATTATTGTGATCTGACTAATTTTTATTGGAAATTGTGGACTTGGATTAATTGAGTGGTCATGTTTAAGTAGTTCACCAACCCACATATAACAATTATTTAAATCAATTTATTTTAGGGAAATAAATTAATTTGATAATTAACAATATACCAGTTCATTAATAAACAATCTGTATCAGTTGTAGTAAATTAAAGGATAGGACAATGAACTATTACTTAACTATTCGATATATGGTTACAAAACGCTCCGTACCTGATACTTCTTTTCTCAGTAGCTTTAGCAAATTAATATTTGCCAAATTAAACAATGGTGTTTTAAACATTTGAATTTTCTGATTCATTTTTGAACCATTCAGGGAAGTGATCCATATTATGCTGAGAAGGAATGTTGACCGTATGGCTAAGGCAATACATTTAAAAATAGGCAATACATTTTATTTTCATTATGTAAATTAAACTTCTGTTGTTTTATAAATAATATAATTTACAGGAATAAAATATATTTTGTGATCTTAACCCAATTGAAATACATGAAAAGGGACAGGAACATCTCAGGTCTAGTCATTTTGGGACTTCCTTATGGCCAGAATATACAAATATTTTGCTTTTGTTTCTCTTATATTGTTTTGTTTCCTTCTTGGTAGGAAATCTCCTGATCCTTTCCTCCATTCAATGCAGCTCCCTTTTTCACCAACTCATGGATTATTTCCTCAGCCATTTATCCAGTATGGACATCTGCTATACCTCTAGTGTTTCAGCCAAACTGGTTGGTGAGTTATTAGTGAAGATAAAGACATCTCCTACAATAATTGCAACTTTTAGTTCTTTGCCACACACTTCTTTGGAGGTAGTGAGGTCTGTATTATTGCTTCCATGTCCTCTGATAGCTATCTTGCCATCTGCAAGCCTTTGCACTACATTATTATCATGAACAGTGCCAAAGGCAATCTTCTACTCCTAGCTGCTTGGGTATGTGGTGGGGCTGTCCATCCTTTCCTTAATTACCCATAACATTCCAGTTGCCCTTTTGTGGTCAAATTAAATTATCACTGTCTCTGCAATATTTTCTCATTGCTAAATGTTTCCTGTAATGGTACCTACATCACTCATGTCCTTGTGGTTTTGAATTCAGATAGGGTTGCATTAGTAACTTGTGTTGTCTTATTTGTTTCTTAAGTCATTACATTATTCACCTATGAAGTGACTCTTTTGTGGGAAAATGCAAACTCTCTCAACCTGTGGGTGTCATATTACTCTGTGTAATTTTGGGGTCCTACAATCTTTTTTAAACTTAGACTACTTAATACATACTCTAAGAATAAAATGTTTGCATTATTTTACACCATCATTGTAACTTTGTTCAATATATGCTCAATCCTATAATCTATACTCTGACATATGTATATGTCATATACATTTGACAAATGCTATGAGAATGTATTGGTGTTGAAATAATCAGGATATCTAGTGAAAAGAAGTAAATATATAAATATTACATATATAATTAATATTAATATGTATATTATTTGAATATTATGAGATTTTCTTAAAGAATTGGCTCAAAAGATTGTGGAAATGGGTAACTCCAAATTCTGTAAGACAGGTTGCAAGTTGAGAACTCCAATGAAGATTTTCTATGAATTTCCATGTAGCTGCAGGGCTGACTGAATTAGAGATGGAAATACTCCCTTCTGACTACTTAAATCATTACTTCTCCTTTAAAGGTCTTCAACTGATTGGATGGGACTTTTCTCATTGTTGAAAGCAATCTCCTCAGTTGGTTTTAGATGTGATCAGCCATAGATGCAATAAATTTACTGATTATTTAAATCCATGAAATAGTCTCACAGTAACAATCAAAACAGTGTTTTCATGATCAGACAAATGGGCACCATAACCTGGCCAACTTGACACATGAACATAACCATAACAGGTGCCAAGCATTATTTTTGAAGGAATAACACAATGAATGTGGAATGAAAAAGATAGAAACTAACTGAAAGTTAATTATTCCTTGCTATCATGAATGCAATGCATGAGGAAAATAGGACTAGATGTTTCAAGAAACAACAAATCAAATATTAATTATACCATGAAAAATGATTTGGAAACATAATTTTGTGGGCTACGGAAATGGATTATTTGGGTACTTGCAAAAAAAATCATCAGTCAAAGCATTTAATGCAGTGCTATATTGAGCAATAGATTATAATTTAAAATTTTAGAGATTATTTTAGTGAAATTTCAGGCTTTCCTGGAAGGCCATATGGTGGCATATTGCCACATTCAATGGTAATTGAGAAGTTAAATCTGTAATTTAATCAAAAATTTTAAATTTATATTTGATATTTATCCATATACCCTTTACTGGCCTGCAAAATTAATTGAGAAATAAATAAATCAGTATAACAGATCTCATTTTAATCCCAAGGGTAATTTATTTTTCCCTCTATGAAATTAATTGTCTCATTTGTTCTTTAAAATTTATTGCAAGGAAGAGCACTAATTTCTAGAGGTGTGAGGATATGTGCATTAAACTCATTTTTCCTGCTAAGACCAAGTATGAAACTCTCAACTAATGCTAACTGATGGTGCTTAAATAATTGCCATGCAAATTAATGCTTTTGTAAATAAATATCTAGAAATAGAATAGTTGGATCATAATTTAGGATAGACTTAATGGTTATCTTCAAATAGTATTTTAAGATATCTGTATAATTTTTCTCCACTTGGAGCAACAAATAATTGTTCCATCATATTGGCTTTTTGTGTTTTTTCTCTCTTTTCATTGATCAAGATAAATTCTTCAGAATTTTATTAAACCTTTCATAGAACCAACTTTTTTTCTTGCTGATATTTTCTGTTTAGAGATGTTAGATATGTCCTCTGAAATTCTATCCTCATTTTTATTATATTTTTGTTTCTATATTGTTTGGATTTAATTTGCTTTTACATTTTGATACTTAGGGCATTTAGATCACTTACTACTAAACATTTTATTTCTTAATGACACGGGTGCTAACATTATACATTGTAAATATTTTAAAAGGAAAATAAGGGGCTATTATAAACACATTAATATCAATAAATTCAACAACTCAGAATTGACAAATTCCTTGAATACAATATATATTTAAAAAGCACATCAAAGCAAATAACATGTCATTTCAATAGTCCTATATATCTTAAAGAAATAGAATTTTTTTTCAAATCTTCCCTCAAAGAATCCCCAGATCCAAATAGCTACATTTATGAATTCTATCAAACATTCAGATATAAATACTTTCAATTTTACTCAAGCACATCCAGAAAGAGGAACAGAAGTGAATGAACAGTATCTGAACTCACTCTATTAGGCCAGCATTTCTCTCATACTCATAAAATATAATACAATTTCTTTATAGATGTTAAAATTTACTACTTAGACATCCATATCACCAGTAAATACAGACAGTTTTGCTTCTTCCTATCTAATTTGGATGATGTAACTTTTTTTAATTAATAAGTGAGCTTGGCAGGTTTGAAAAATGTGAGAGAAATATAAAAACTTGATTGTAAAGACTATTTGTAACAAGTAATCAGAAATTGAATTTTTAAAATTATATTATAAAATCCTTAATATACTTTTTATGTTAATATTTAAGAATGCAAACTTAGTAGTTAATGATATCTGACACAATATATGCAAGGATTTACACAGAAAACTACATTAACTTTGAAAGGGAAAATTAAACACCTTTATAAATTGAGAGACATTCAGTACTCATAAGTGAAAGAACTCAACATTTTTAAGATGTCATTTTTACCACCCACAAATGATTTTTAGTCTCAGTGCTATTGTCACCCCAAAACACAAATTATCTTTTTTTTAAGAATTTTAGAATATAATTTTAAGATTTATATGGAAATGCAATTCATCTAGATCAGCCCACATAAGTTTATAAAGGAATAAATTTGGAGAAATCATATTTCCTAATTTCAAGGCATATCATAAATCTACAGTAATCAAATTAGTATGATATTTTCACAAAGATAGACAATTTTTGTATTGGACTTAGAATCCAGAATTAGATACACATCTATTTGGTCAACTGGATCTAAACAAAGGACTTTAGGCAATTCTGTAGAGAAAGTTTAGTATTTTCAGGAAATATTGGTGGAAAAAGTTCAACATCCATATCAGATAATGAACCCTCACACATTATACACACATGAATTCAAAATGGATCATAGAAGCTTATACAAAATATAAGAGTATTTTTAAAGAATGAAACCTAGATGAATATCTTCCAGCCCATGGATAGGGAAAGAGTTGACAGACACAGTATAAAACCATGATCAGGAAAATTAAAGAGTGTGCACATATGGCTCAGTGGTTGAGCTCCAGCTTCCCATATATGAGATCCAGGGTTCAATCCCTCACCCCTGTATTTAAAAAAAAGAAAATAAAAGAAAGGCACAATAAAAGGATTTCAAAAAAATGGTAAGAAGGCGCTTTTAAATAGAATGCAAAAAGAAGTTATGTACTAGGAGAAAGTATTTGAAAAACATAGTTTTTAAAAAGAACTATTATTTAGAGTATATAAAATATTTTACATATTAATAAGAAAAACTTAAAAACCAAATTAAAATTGAACAAATATTTTGAATGTATACTTCATCAAAGAAGATTAAACTTTGCAAATAATACAAGAAATGATGCTAGACATCATTAGCCATAAATTAAAATGATATTGTTTTTTGCCACTTGAATGGCTAAAATTAAAGTTTGATTATATAAAGTGTTGGAGAAGATGTGGAACAGCAAAATACCAATGATATTTTCAGTCCTTAGGTGATATAGGAAGCCTAGAAAGAACTGAAGTTGGTATTTCCCTTCCCCTAAGAATGTTAGACTCTGGAAATACCCACCTTGGTCTTCCTTGAGGGTAGGCATTTATAAATTATAACAAACTGCTCTAGTTTTATTTCATAGTGGTTAGTTTTCAACTCCCCTGCTAGAAACAGAAGGAGGTTTTTCTCTGAAATTCAGAATTGAAATCAGATGGGGCTCCTGGAGGTAAGACTCATGTAAGTATGGGGAGCCCCTAAGGCTTGACCACCTACAAATTTTGTCCCAATCTAGCCCATGCTTGAACTCCAGTGATTCATCAATTGCTCTTTAATTTTCCTTCCTGGGGCTGACTAAACCTGAGGTTTCTGCTCCAGGTAATTTTTTTTTTTAATAATTTTTTTTATTTGTAAAATGATATATAAATACATATGCATATATGTGCATTTGTTTACATAAATGTTATTTGTTATATATATATATATATATATATATATATATATATACATTTTATAAAGGTGCCTAGATTACCCAAATATTACTCAGAAACTACAGGGATTCCCATGCTCCCCACCGCCCACACTCCCAACAACACCCCACACAACCATTCCCCATCCGTGTGGTACTACACCCGCAATTGATATACACATCCTGGGACCTTGCCACCCAGCATAGACTACAGTTCACATCACAGACCACACTCTTTCCCACCCAGT
>JAQZBX010075917.1:0-14522 GCA_029593785.1 Cabassous unicinctus
GAGAGGGAGAGAGAAAGAGAGACAGTAGGAGGGAGGCAGGGAGGAAAGCGAGGTGTGCTATCTGAGCGTATAGAATCTGTTTCTGGATTTCTTATTCTGTTCCATGAAGACTGACCAGTCAACCATTCCTATACCAGTACACTGCTATGATAATTATCTTGAGTTTAGGAAATATTTTAATATCCAGTAGAGAAAGTGCCCTCTTATCTTTTTCAAATCACTTTGACTTTCGCATTTGTATAATTTCTCATATTGAATTTTGAAAAACTTTTGTCAAGTTTTGCATGTGAAGTTCTCCCCTCCAAATAAAAATCATTGCTGTTTTAATTTTGATTGCATAAAATGTGCAAATTAGGAGAGTGAGAAATTTTAAAACATGATTTTCTCTCCATCTATATAAGTATTCAACTAAATAAAAGAGTGTATAATGAATATATATTTATATAGACAACACTATAACAGCTATATATACACATACACACACATTTTAACAGTGGATATTTCTGAGTTGTGGTGTATCCTGGGTGAATTATTTTCTTCTTTAAAATTTTATGTATTTACGAATTTGTGTGCTGTAGGGATGTGTAGTGGGTTGAAAAACAGCCATCTAAAGGTTTCAAGTCCTAATTCCTAGAAATTGTAAACATTAACTCATTTGGACAAAGGGCCTTTGCAGAGGTAATTAAGTTAAGGATTTCAAGATGAGATTGCCCAGAATTATCTGAGTGGGTCCTGAAAGCCATCACATGTGTCCTTATAGGAAAGAAACAAAATAGAGACACACAGAGATGACAAGGAGGCCATGTGACCAGAGGAAGCCATCAAAGTGATGTGGCCACAAGCCAAGGAGAACCTGGGGCCAACAGAAGATGGATGAGTCAAGGAATGATTCTCCCCTAGAAACTTTAGAGGGAGTGTGGCCTCGTGGACACCTGGATTTAGGACCTCGGACCTCCAGAACTGTGAGAGCATTGCTGTAATTTGTTACAGCAGCTCTAAGAAACTAATACATTATGTATCCCCTTTTTCTCTTCCAGAATCCTTAGATGACCTCCTGCAAGGGGCGTTGAAACCAAAAATTTGAGAACTGTTACATTCAAGTCATTGTCATTTTGTTTTTCTTTTGTTGACATATACAACCAAATGTAATCATCCAGAAATTTTCATACATCTTTTTAAATAATTCTTCCACCTTTATTTTTAAGCTTATTCTTAAAAATATTTCCCTGTTTCAAGTGGATTCACCAATACATATCTGTCTTGTCTTTTGGTACAAAATCTCTCTCCCAGTCTGCACCATCCCTGGTGTTCTTAAATCCAAAGCCCCTCTTGATTCTGTTTCTCCTTAGAACAAGCTTTATTGTCTTTTGGAGGTCGGACATAAGTCGTTTTCTGGTTGTGATGTGGACATGAAAACATTGACAATACTCTATGGAATTTCAACCAATCACCAGTTATGTAGCACTAAGCTTTATGCTGCCTTCCAGGGAGCTGAGCCTTTCCTGGGTTCTGCTGGGCAAATCACTGCACATCTCTTCATTATCCTCTTTTGCCACTCTTAAGTTTTTCAGCTCTCCTCTGCTGTGCCAAGACAGTTTCCTCACTGCAGACACTTTCCATCTGTGAAATTCAAGCTGACATTTCTTATCCAACTCCACTGCTATCCCCTCTCCCACTCTCTATTTTTAGGGGGTTTTATCATTTTGTGATTATTAATATTCTTTAATATCTTTGGATTGGAATTTGGAAAGGGAGCAGATTTTAACCCAAAATATCCTGGAATATTTTTTAATACTGTGGGAAATGATTTTTCTTTGGATGCTTGATAGAAATCACCCATTATACCAGCCCAATTTCTTTTATGGGTCTAGATACTTTGACAATTTTTCACTCTATTCCACTTATATATTTAGGTTTTATGCTTTTGATTCAATTTTGGTCATTGATATTTTCCTAGCAAATCTTCCATTTCATCAACATTTTTAAATGTCTTATCATAGCACTAAATATATCCTTGGTCTTGTAATTTTTGAAATTCCTCTATTTTTGTGTATTATATTTCTGTTCTATATTCCTAGTGTTCATTTATCTTCACTTTTCATTACTATGTCAGAGGTTTATATATTTTATTGGATATCTTAAATAACTAGGTTTTAGATTAAATACATACAAATATTTATTTTTCCTTATTTCCTAATTATCTTTTGCTTTCAGCATTGCTATTTTTCTTACTTTCCCTAAAGTTATGTATTTCCATATTCTCAATTTCTCTAGTTAAATGCCTGGATCATTTACTTTAATTCTATCTTAATTAATAATAAAAAGTATTTAAAGCTCCATGTATTATCTGTGATATTTTTAAATAGTCTCTAAGTACAGTGTTGACTTTCTCTTTGACCTGAGAGTTATTTATGAAAGTCTTTGTTTGTACTTTATTTTCAAAAGTATTAGAATTCTTCAGCTTACACTTTCTTAATTACTTGTGGTTTTATTATATTATGGTCAGATAAGGTGGATGTTATGAATTCTGACTTCACACTATTTTAAGACTTTCTTTGTAAACCAAGAATCGTTTTTTCTTAATAACTCTTAAAATATGTTCTCTCTTTGTAGAGTCCACATTTAAATATATGTATTAAGTCAACCGTATAAGAGTTCTCTATCTTTTTGCTGAAGTATGCACAGCAGGAGATTCCTGAGGAAAAAAGTATGAAAGGGAAATGTGTTAAGTCTTTGAGTGTCTGAAAATGACCTTATGTACCACTTGATTGGTAATTTGGCTGGATAGACAATTATATATTGGAATAACTTGAAGGCATTCTCCATTGTGTTCTGGCACACAAAGTTGTTTATATCCTCTACATCCAGATTTATTTTTGTCTAGTTTATTTAACAAGGACTCAGATAGAGGTTTTAGAATATCCTAATTATTGCATTCCTGTCCAACTATCCCTACATGCACAAAATTATTTACTTTCTGTTTCAATGTAATTTTATTTTATTTTTTAAAGTATTTTTTTATTTTTTCTAAAAGATTTTTTTTTTAAAGATTTATTTATTTATTTATTTATCCCCCCCTTGCTGCTTGTGTTTGCTGTGTCCATTCACTGCGTGTCTTCTCTGTGTCTGCTTATCTCCCGCTTGCTGTGAGGTCCTGCTGCATCAGCCCACCGCGCCGGGCAGGCCGGCCTGCCCTCACAAGGAGGCCCCAGGAAGTGAACCCAGGGCCTCTCATATGGTAAACGGGACCTCTATCGATTGAGCCGCACCCGCTTCTGCTGTGAGGTCTTGCTGCATCAGCCCACCGCACGCCGTGGGCTGGCCTGGCCTCACAAGGAGGCCCCGGGAAGCAAACCCGGGGCCTCCCATATGGTAAACGGGAGCTCTATCGGTTGAGCCACACCCGCTTCCCTAAAAGATATTTAGATTACATAAAATGTTACATTAAAAATATAAAAATATAAGGGATTCCCATATACTCCACTTCCCACAGCTCCCACTTTTCCCCACATTAACAACTTCTTTCTTTGGTGTGGTACATTCATTGCAATTGATAAACACGTTTTGGAGCATTGCCACTAAGGATGGGTTATAGTTTACATTGTAGTTTATACTCTCTCCCACTCAATTCTGTAGGTTATGGCAGGATATATAATGGTGATTAAAGATTTATGTTGCTTTACTGAATTTTACCCTGTATAATATTCACTAGAACACTTTTTCTGCAAACTTTATTTTACATACTTGAATTTGTATAATTTTGTTCCCATTTACCTAACTTACTTTTGGTCAGCTGTATTTTAAATATTCTGCCCATTTTGTTGGAGATATATCCTTTGTGAGCAAGTTACAGATTTTGTTTTTTGAGTAAATAGACTTTATCTTATAAATAGATGAGCTTTCCCTATTTTTATCTCTTGTTATATTATACTGTGTCTTGTCTCTGACATCTTCATGATATGCTTCATACTTTATACATTTTTAATATTTCCTTGCTGTTTACCCCCTTTTATTTATATAATTTTGTTTGTACTTTCTCTACTGATTTAGAAAGTATATATCCTATTCATCTTTAATTGTAATACTAATATTGATACTATTTATTCGTAAGACTTCACATAATTCTTTAGTATGTTTCACTTATTTAACTTTTAGTCAAGGATAACATGTTTCCATTTATCCCTTATGTCGTTCTGCTTTTGTCCTTTAAAATATTAGACAATATTTTTCTTTAGTATTCATGCATACTCTCTGGCCATGCATAATTGCATAACACTTGGAATCAGTAGCTGAAATAGTCATCACTTGATCAAAGTGCTAGAACAGTCACTAAATGAAAATTTGTTGGGATTTTTCTCTTTCTCCATAGATGCAAAGACACAGAATAATGTCCATTTTTATAATCAAGGTACTTGATTAAGTATTTCTGTCACTATAAAAGTCATCAATGAGGTTCCTGATTCATTATGTGGTTTTCTAGCTGGGAAATTATTAACAACATTTACCCAGCAACATTTCATATCCTTTTTTATCTAGAAACCATTGGTTTTTCTGTAGCAAACATGTTTAAAAATAGGTATATAGGATAGAATTTCTACAATATAAAAACACTATGCAAAGCAAAATGAATATCAGGATGCCTGCTAATATATTAACAGTAAATATCTCTGAGTAGTGGTTCTCTGTGAGTTGCTTTTCTTCTTTACAATTTTAAGTAAGCTCCAATTTTTTCATAGTGTATAGACATTGACTTTCTTATAACGAATTTGACATACCATATTATAAAAATTATGTTTAGTGCATCTTAAATTCATATAATACTATAACTTTTAAGCAAGGAAAACATGGGAGGTATTTTTATAAAAATAATTCTTTATTTTTAAAGAAGCTTTAGATTACATAAATGTTACATAGAAAATATAGAGGATTCCCATATACCCTATCCCCTCCCCTTCCCATACTTTCCCTCATTAACAACATCTTCATTTGTGTGGTACACTTGTTACAACTGATGAACACATATTGAAGCATTGTTACCAACCATGGTCTATAGTTTACATTATGGGTCACACTTTGCACAGCAAAATTTTATAGGTTTTGACAAAATGTCTAATGGCCTGTATCTGTCATTGAAATATCATGCAAAACAATTCATGGGAGGTCTTTATGTCATCTAAATTCAACTTACCAATTTCCCTATTTCTCCCACCCAAACTCCCACCTACTGCTGGTAAATGAGAAAAAAATATAAAAAAGCATTTAATTGATTTCTGCTTCTGGTTATGATGAGATTCTTTGAGGCAAATCTATGTTCCTGGTGAGAAAAACTAGATAAACCTTTAAAAGGCATGTATAGATTTGAACATATCAGAAAGCTGTTGAGACAATCAGGTCACAAAAATTTGTAATAACAAGAAAAAGAAATCACAAAGATCATGGGGGTATTGTATGAGCCACGTCCCTTCAGGCTTTTGCAGATTCTTGATAGCAAGAAAGAAAAATTCGGGAATATAACCACAGCTAAGAGACATAAAAACTTTCAGAACTTTTACTAGTTCCAAAGGACTGAAGAGCAAATATTGACGTCACGGCTGAGATCTTCCAAAGGCCAATATTTTGGCAAAAAAGGGAAGCTTTGTGCATTCAACCTGATACTGGATGTTTTTCTCTTCCAAATATTAGAAGACTTCTTAAGAGGAACAGGAAAAGAATCTAAGAAGAATGTATTGAAAAGGAGAGCACAAATTTAGCAGTCTCAACACAGAGCTGAGGAGATAAAAATGGGAGCTCAGAACCCACCAAGTCAGAATACCCACCTGGAACTCCTAGGGGGCTAGAGCATAAGGGCAGACGCAAACTGGTAATAAACAGAGACTTACAAAAACTGCAATCCAGCATTGAGTCAACTTAATATCTGATTGGATAGATGTGATCTATCCTCTCTCTATTTTCCTATAAGAGGAAAAGGCGGACTCATTCTGGAGGAATGTTTATTCAGAGCATTTAAAGTTTTTCATACACAATGTCTGACATTCAACCAAAAATTACAAGGACAGAGAGAAAAAACACATTAGAAACAGATTCATGAATGACTCAATTATTGGCATAATAGGCAGGGATTTTAAAATAATTGTGACTAATAGTTTTTGAATATAATGGAGAATAGTTGAGAATATCAAGAATTTCAGCTGAAAAAATCAACCTCAAACCTATAAGTAAAAATTTAAAAAGTAAGAACTCAATAGATGGGTATAACAGCAGATTAGATCCAGTAGAGGAGAGGATAAAAGGATATATATATATATATAAAATAGCATAAAATTTTATATATAGACACACACATATCACCAAGGTAAGGTACAAACTAAAGTGCAAATAGAAAAATAAACAAAAGAATATAAGAAATATATGAAACATAGTGAAAAGGTCTAACATGTGGAATTGGAGTCTCAGAAATAGAGACTTCATAAAATGGGCAAGACACAATATGTTAAAAGATAATGACTAGGAATTTTGCAAACTTGATGAAAAACATTAATCTATAGTGTATAATTGTCCTGTAGCTGTCATCTGATTTATTGCAACCTTATGTTATTTTCAGAGATGTTTGGAACCATGGTCCTGATCCTTGGCTAAATCAGAATAAAATATACTAATTAGAGATTATTGTATTTTTTTCCCCTAGAGTCCAAAACATACCAAGAACGAGGCATGTAACAACTTTCCAGTATTGCTTATAGAAACTGTGCACATTGATGGCTTGCACCTGGTTTCTGTTCTGCTACCTTGGTTTCTGCTAGGAAGCCTGGCCATGCAGCCTGATTTCAGCTTTACGACCTGAGGAATATAAAAGACTGTTCCTTGAATGAGACTGTGGCTTCCATGAGACCAAACTATCTCGATAGTTTATGATCTGGAGATAAAACACAACCTTGCCACTGAGAAGTGAATTTGTGCTTAGACATTCTGGACCCCCTAATGTTGATTTATGCTTTTTTGTCCTTGATGCTTTATGCCCTTTGGCTGCAATATATATTTCATTTATATACTCACACACACATACATATGAGCATGTCTGTCTTTTCAGTTATCCACAAATTCACCATTTTTCCTTACAAATGTAAATATTCATTTGTTATCATTGCTGCTTGCATAAAAAGATATTAAATAAGACTTTCCTTATTTTCTAGGAGTTTTACTTGAAGTCCAAATCAGAGAAAAAAGGGCTAGTGCATAACCTCAACCTTCTAGAGTGGAATGCCTGACACATTCACGTTAACCCTGGCTAAAATAGTAAAACTAGTCCCATCCTCACCATCCATTGAAGTTTAAAAGAGGACTAGAAGTTCAGAAGGAGATTCTTTTTAAGCATATTCTGTGGAATGAAGCTTTCGTTTTTCTTCTCTTCTTCCGCCAAGAAGAAATGGAGTGGAGTACTCTGCATTCCCTCACGCCAGGAGATCCCCTGTAGAAACTGGAGATGCTGTGAGCAGAGGAAAGTGGCCTCCTGCTGGATGTGTGCTGAGATGCAGCACAGGCATGACCCATTTTGTGCAGCCATTAGAGTCGTTTAGCTGCATCCCCAGGAGTTTGTGGGCACATGTGAACGTACTGACCAGTGCCTGATTCTTGTCAGAGAAGGAAGGTCAGCAGTTTGGCAAATCACTCTTCCACAGTTTGTCAGGACAACACTGGGTGAATTTCCCATGGGCAAAGAGAACACCACAATTGGAAGCCTATGCTGACCTGCCTCAAAGGGCTGCCCAAGAGGGCTGCTGGCCAGGGTCAGCAGACCCCAGCATGAAGACGTTATGTGGGGGGAACCGCCATCTTGCAGCAATTTGCCAAAATGATGAACACAAAGGGAAAGAAGAGAGGCACCCATTATATGTTTTCTGTGCCTTTTAGAAAACATGGAGTTTTTCCTTTGGTCACCTATACACAAATCTACAAGAAAGGTGATATGATAGACATCAAGGGAATGGGCATTGTTCAAAAAGGAATGCCCCACAAATGTCACCATGGCAAAACTGGAAGAGTCTACAAAGTTACCAGCATGCCGTTGGTATCGTGGTAAACAGGTTAAGGGCAAGATTCTTGCCAAGAGAATTAACGTACGTATTGAGCATATTAAACACTCTAAGAGCTAAAATAGCTTCCTAAAACATGTGAAGGAAAATGATCAGAAAAAGAAGCAAGTCAAAGAGAAAGGTACCTGGGTTCAACTAAGTGCCAGCCTGCTCCACCCAGAGCAGCATACTTTGTGAGAACCAACAGAAAGGAACCTGAGCTACTGGAACCTATTCCCCATGAATTCATGGCATAAGAGGTGTAAAAAAAATAAAATAAAATACTTGTGGATTGTAAAAATGTTAGCTCTTTGGTTTTCTCTTAAGTAGAAGTATTGTGTCCCCTTTGCAAAGAAAAAGTATTTAAAGCAAACTGTGGCAGTTTGAGATTATTTTATGAATCCCAAAATAAGAAAGATTATATTTGTAAACTAATCTGTTCCTCTGGGTGTAATACCCTTTGATTGTATTAATCTCAGTTGAGGGGCCTTTGATTAGATTACCTGTTAAGATTGCTGTAGTGCTTTTTATTGGACTACGTGAGTGAGGGGTAACTCGGGTTGAGTCCCTGCCCCCTTGCTGGGTCTGATATAAATGGACTTAGACAGACACAGGAAGAAAGAGCTCTGCCATTTTTGATCCTGTCATGGGACGAGGCTCAAACTGTTGAGGTCCCTGGGAGAGATGAGCCATTTGCCTGATAACTTATAGCTGTGATTGGGAAGAAAGCAAAACAGCAGAGACTGACAAAGGAGGCCCTATGCCAGGAACGAGAGGACTACAGGATCACCTAAGGACAAAGTCCCAAGAGACTGGGCCCACAGAGCTCAAGAGGAAAGGGTGATCCCGGAGGGGAAAGCAGAAACCTTGGCAGAGATGGGCGGCCATCTTGCTTCGCTACGTGGCAATATGCCAGGATCAACAGTAGCTGACTTTGGTGAGAAATCATCTCTGATGGCGCCTCAGTTTGGACATTTCATGGCCTTGGAACTATAAGCTTTTACCCCCAAATAAATCCCCTTTATACAAGCCTACAGATTTCTGATACTTTGTATCAGCAGCCCTTTTGGCAAACTTACACATGAACTATGTCCTAATTGATTGGGTAATAAATGCCTTTACTATTTAAAAAGAAGAAGAAGAAGAAGCTATGTGGAGTGCCCATCAGGGGAGGGGCTGGGGTTGCCGTGGGGGGTCAGTGGTGAAGACCTTGTCTCCACTGCACACCCTCCCATGTGTCCTCGGTGTCCCTGCGCATTACATTGGGTTGCCAGGGAACCCCAAGCTGCAGAAGCTGAAGGGCGGGGAGGAAGGGTCTGTTCTGGTGGCAGACACTGTGAAGAAGGTCAGTCGTGGCACAGCAAGACCTCCTATTGGATTTTCCTCCTTAACAAGGGGACTGCGATTCTCACAGACACCAAGAAGTCCCAGGCCAAGACAGTCATTGATCTGGACAGCGTGGCCGGGGGGTCAGTCAGCAGCCTCAATGACGGGCTGTTTAGCCTGCATCTGAGTGAGATGTCATCGCTGGGCTCCAAGGGGGCTTCCTGCTGGTCAGCGGGCATGTGATTGAACTGCTGACAAGATGTCCCGGGCTGTGCTGGATGCCCTGCAGAGGCAGCTGCCAATCACCATGGCTGAGAACTTGTCAGTGAGATTCAAGGAGAGCAGTGTGGGTGTCAAGGTCATCCAGGGTGCTGGGGGTGGAGGGGATGGCAACCTAAGCTGCCAGAAGAAGGGGAGTCATTGCCTGGAGGTGGCTGGACAGTGAGGTGGAGGCCAAACACGGAGACAGCAGCTTCTTCCTCCTGGACCGGTACCCACCAACCTGGGGGTGCATGAGGTCAGAGAGTGCATGCCCTGCCCCTCGAAAGAGAGGAATGCAAGGTGAAGTTCTGGGGGGGGGATGGAGGGCAGTTATCTGAAGAACCCCTACAAATAGGCCCCACAACACTCAAAAGCCTGCATTTGGTCACCAGACGTGAGGGGCCAGCAATTTCCAGATTCTAATAACACTCGTCATATGTGAATTTGCCTCTCAGAGTATTAAAGAATGAAACAGTAGATAGCCTAAGAAGACAAACCTATATAGTGAAGTTGTCAAGAAATGCCTGAGAATTATAAACCCCTAACTCCAGTGACAGACATCTGTGGTAGGAGAGAAGTGAGAGGGATACAGAGTGCTTTAATTATATAGCTACGTAGCCCCTACTGCAATTTTAAAATCCAAAGATTCACTGGGTGTAAAAAAAAAAAAAACCTGACCTGAGACTATTTAGAGACTAGTATTATCGCACTTAAACACTAAATAGCCATACAATTTGCCTACAGAAATATTGATTTCTGACTATGGGGAACTGTCCCAGATCCCACTGGGAGTGTTATATAATAAATGGTATACGTACAGTATTAGCTTTTTAAAATTTTGAAATAATCTGGCCCCTGGAGTTTTAGATAAGGGATTGTCATTTAACGCTGGGAGTGCTGGATTTCTTAAGCTGGGCAGTTGGTATTTCGGTACATGCCAGTTTTCCTAGAGTTCCCTCACCTATCACCTCTACGTTTGCAAAAGCCCAAAGCAGGAACAAGTGGTGGGTAAAGATAAAAGAGTCTAAACTTTCCTCCCTACGCCACTCAAATTGACCTCCAGTATCCCCAACACAGCAAGGTCAAGCTGGGAAGATGCCAGAAGCTTTGAACTCCAGGTGAACTGGACTTTTAAGTCACTTTTAAAGTGACTTGAAAGCTCAGGGTTCTGCCAGAGTTTTTGTCCAGGGATGGAGGAGAAAAGTATGTCAGAGATTGTCTGAAAGCAGTGACTGGAGAAAAATAACATTGATTCCTGATTATTTCTCCATTGACTTCAGCCTATTCAATAAAATGGCAATATGCTCAGAGTCGAAACAAATACATATTTTGTTAATCTTGTAGATGATCTCAGCTTTATGGCTGATTTCATTATTGAGTTATGATCATTACATGCAATCACCATAAATTTATGGACTTCTGAGAGACTGGTTTCTTTAGACAAATTGTGGTCGTGGCTTTCTTTTTTCTTTCCAGTCCAGTGGATGTTACATGCCCACTTCATTAACTCTTTAAATTCCCTCCTCCTTTACCCTTGCTAATTGATTAAGAAAATATTTCTGACACCTTATAGTGCTTTGATAGAAAACAATATTCATTCATTCTTATTTGTATTGGTTAACTTAGCATGAAGTGATATTCCCCTCTGTTGATTATGAAAATCAACTCAGCTGGACAGCTGTGAAGCAAGACAAAACCTGGCTGAGTATGAGATGCACTAGAAGTGTTGAAAAAAAAATTCTGACATTCTGGGATGGGGCCTAAGGATCCGTGTTTTCCTAAATCTCTCCAGATATTTCTAATGTGCAGCCAAGTCTAGCAATCACGGCTCTAGAGAACTCATGGTATTTAACAATGACCTTGAGGTAGCAGGCCAAGAAAAGAAAAATGATGTTTTATTTACCATGATGATTCATTCGTGTTCACTCAGCTAAGACTTTCAGCGCAGGTTCTAGGGATGTTGTCGCTTTGCTTGATGAAATTCTTTAGATATAAGATGATCAATACAAATTAAATGAACTCTTCCTCTAGGGTTTTTTCTCTCTCATTATTATTGGCAACATATGTGGTAGAACTAACCAGCATGCCGACGAACTTAAGCTAATATATAACACTTTGCGTTCTGAGAAAGCAGTCTGTCTAGGTCACTTAAAACACAGTATAAAATAAAACATACACATTTTGCCAGTAGAAAGCAAAAATGCCAATGTGTACAAAAATAAATCATTATATGAAAAAAAAATTGTGCGCTATAGCCCAGCTACCTCTGTCTTTTAAAAAATGCCAGAGCCTCTTACAGCTCTGTGACTTTTCCCTGGCTATCCCTTCTCCTTGGAGATTTCTTATTCACTTCCTTTGTCCAAGAAACTTGTCCTTATCCCTCAAGATCTGATTAAATGTCACAATCTCTATGAGACCTTTTCGTAAACCTTTCTTCAAAGTTAAACTGTTTCCACAGTGTTCATTCATTCATCCATCCTTTCTTTCATCATCTAGCCCTTGCGTCGTAGAGGAGTATTCCTTATATTTCTCTGTCACATTAAATGTGTGCTTTATGGGAATCCTCTCGTGTTGCAACTACCCAGAAAGTGCTCAGCCAGTACCGAATAAACACTGTTCTCTATACAAATACAGTTAAATGCACATTTCTTCTAGTGCTATTGATATAATTTATCAATATGGGACTATATGGAATCCATCATAGTTCTCAGAAATTTTGTTAACAGGTTTTTCTTTGCAAGTGGGAAAAATAGAATGATGGATTGCTGGTGGGGCTGTAAAACAGTGGGGTTCCTTTAGAAAACAGTTTGGCAGTTCCTCAAAATGTTGAACATGGACACCACATGATTCAGAAATTCCACTCAAGAGAATTGAAAACAAAAGTTCATGCAAAAACTTATCTATTAATGTTCTCAGCAGCATTACTTACAATATCCAAAATGTGGAGAAAACCTATATGTCCCTCAACTGATGAATGCGTAAACAAAAATGGTATGTCCATACAATGGAATATTATTCAGTCATAAAAGCACAAATTATGGATACATGCCACACCATGGATAAACTTTGAAAACATTGGACGAAGTGGAAGAAGCCAGACTCAAAAGTCCGCAGTCTTAGTTCACCATGGCTGCTATGACAAGTACCACACACTAATTGATCCAACAACAGGAATTTATTGTCTCACAGTTTCAGAAGCTAGAAGTCCAAATTCAGGTATTCCGCAAGGCCATGCTTTCTTCAAAGTCTGTAGCATTCTGATCATGGAAATCCTCCATTACATGGTGACCACTGTCTCTGACTTTTCCTACTTCTGGCCTCTACTTCCATGTCCAATTTCCTTTGCCCCTAAGGACTTCAGCTATATTGGATTAAGGCCCACTCCCTTTCAGTCTGGCCATACCTTAACTAATAATAGCATCCCCAAAGGTCCTATTTACAGGGTTCACACCCACAGGACCAGACGTCAGGACTTGAATATGTATTTTGTTGTTGACATGATTCAATCCCCAACAACCAAATACTCTATTAAATGAAACATTCAGAATAGGCAAAGCCATAGAATTGGAAAGACTAGTGGTTTCCAGGTCGGGGGACGGGGGAGTAGGAAATGACGGCTAATAGTTATAGGCATTCTATTTGGGGTGAAGACAATATTCTGGAATTAGATAGTGATGATGGTTGCACAATCTTGTAAACATAATAAAAAATGCTGAATTAAATACTTTAAAAGGGTGAATTTTATGGTATGTGAATTACATCTCAATATTTAAAAAATTAAATTAAATCAAATTGAGTGCCCACGATATTTTTCACACATGGTTGCAGGCATGTGGGTTTTATTTGGTGTGGTGCTTTGTTTATTTGTGTTTTATGTTTGGATTTACCATGCCTGCACACTGGTCCTTGAGGAAATGTGTGAGTCCTGAATCTAAATCTTGCTCACAGGAGTTCCAGAGAAGTTCAGGCAATAAGGGGAAGTTGAACTGGCTCTGTCAGAGCTCAGTCTGCACTGTTCCACATGGGATACTATTTAGGTTGAAAAAAATTGTCATCTCTTCTCATCATTCAAAGGCAGGGAGGATGTAAAAGAAAATCCACCTTACTACTCTTTCTTTTAATTAGAGAAATTGTAGTTTTACAGAAAAATCATGCAGAAAATACAGAGTTCCCATATACCACCCTATTAACACTGTCCATTAATGTAGCACATTTGTTACAATTGATGAAAGAACATTATTGTAATCGTACTATTAACTATATTCCATGATTTACATTAGGACTCACTGTGCTGTACAGTCCCATGGGTTTGTTTTTTTTTTTAATTTTTAGTCTAGTTATCTATATACAACAAAAAATTTCCCTTCTTAAGCACATTCAACTATATAATTCAGTGCTGTTAATTATGTTCAAAATGTTGTTCTACCATCACCAACATTCATTAACAAAACTTTTCCATCACCCCAAATAAAAACTCTGTACAATTAAAGCCTTAACTCTCCATTCCCTATCCCCACCACAGCCCCTGGTAACCTATTTTCCAGTTTCTGACTCTGAATTTACTTATTCTAATTATTTCAAATCAGTGAGATAATACAATATTTGACCTTTCATGTCAGGCTTAATTCACTCAACATGACATTTTCAAAGTTCATCCACATTCTAGCATGTATCAGAACCTCATTCTTTATAATATTCCATTGTATGTATGTACCACAATTTGTTTGTCCATTCATTGGTTGATGGAAACTAGGGTTGTTTCCATTTTGGGTAATTCACTTTACTACTCTTTGTGTCTCTTGTGTTATGGTAATTCTCATATGATTTTTCTGTCAAAACCTTATAAAGCAACACTTCTATGGGTAG
>JAQZBX010075918.1:0-14520 GCA_029593785.1 Cabassous unicinctus
GGGGGGGGGGGTTAAAAATGAATAAAAGCAAATAAATAAATAAATCCTTTAAAAAAATGTATAGGGGAGTAAGATACAGACTATAGTTAGTAGTAAAACTTTGACGATGCTCTTTCATAATTTGTTAACAAATGTTTCACAACAATGCAAAGTATTTGTGGTGGGGTGATGTGTGGGAACCCTGTATGATGTTATGCATGTTTGTTTTGTAAGTTCACAATGTTTACTGAAAACTTATTGTTTATGTATGTTCATGTATGAATGATATACTTCAATAAATTGTTAAAAAAAATTTTTAAATAAGATCTAGCAATTTCTCTTCTGGGAGTTTATCCTCAAATATATTACCACCTGTGAAGACTATATATATAGAAGAATATTCACTGCAGCACTGTTTGTAATGGTGAAAGACCAAAAGCATCTCAAGTGTTCTTCAATAGAGAACTGCTTTGTTGGATTATGCTACCTACACTGGAATACATGCTGCTGTAAAAAAAATAAGATAACTCTACAAGTACTGATATGGAACCATCTCCCAGATATCCTGTAAATTAGAAAAGATGCAAATCAGTATGTATAATATGCTAACATATGTGTAAAAATGTATACATAAAAAGATCATATTCTTATACAAACATAAAATATATCTAGAAGGTTACATAAGGCACTGGTAATAGAAGTTGCCTCGAGGGAGGTAACTGGCTGACTCAGGGACTGGTGTAGATGGAAAATCTACTTTTTTTTTTTTTTTTAAAGATTTATTTATTTATTTATTTATCCCCCCTTTGCTGCTTGTGCTTTACTGTGTCCATTCGCTGTGCGTTTCTTCCGCGTCTGCCCATCTCCCCCTTGCTGTGAGGTCCCGCCGCACCAGCCCTCTGCACCGCGCGGGCCGGCCTGCCCCCACAAGGAGGCCCCGGGAAGCGAACCCGGGGCCTCCCACATGGCAAACGGGGGCTCCATCGATTGAGCCACACCTGCTTCCCAGAAAATCCACTTTTGTCTTTTGAATTTTATTCTAGGTACAGTCCTTATCTAGTGAAAAAATAAATCTATCAAGTATGTTTTAAAAGATAAACTTCTCAACCAGGTATCAATCTATACAAGTTTCTAAAAATGATTCTGAACCCTTCAGAAAATGGAAGTTTAGGTTTACCAACAGAGTGAAAATTTTCAGGAAATACATAAATTGAAGGTTAGATAGGTGAAATGCTCCTTTTATTTTTTAAAAAGTTTTTTTTTTTAATTTTATAAAAAGGTAACACTGAAAGGTATGGAAGAATATTAAAAACAGGTTCTGTGGAAGGCAGTTTCCAAACTGAGGGAGAAAAAGGGACATATATAAATTATACTTCAAATATATCTGTTCAATTTCTTCTTAATGTAGGGAAACAGAGGTGAAAAAGTAGGAGGAAGGTAAGATGTTATGGCTAGCAGGGAACCCTGGAATGTGAGATGTCTTAGGTAGAAGGTTTTCTGTGGCAGTAAAGTGAAGGGAAAGCAATGTGAGGGAGTTGCTCTTGTCAAGAGTAAAAGAGAAGGGAGTCTGAGTAGAGATCAAGATATGTAGGAATAAGGTAGTGGATAGGAAAGTATCGCAGACCAGGGAAAGGAAAAAAACACCTCCTTCCTTTGACTGGCCTTTAATAATATCTGTTCACTAGTGCCATGCTCACTGGCCTTCTCCAGACATTAACTAACCAGGGTTACCAACACCTCCCTACCTATGTCCTCCACGGTTCCTTCCTGTAGTGCTCCAGTTAGATGCATGTTCCTTGTCTTTCGAAGCCAACTTGTTGCTGCCCACAACCTGGCCTAACATTTAAAAAATATATTCACCTAAAGTCCATATTGATTAATTTTAAGTCACCTTATTAAATGTTTATCAAATTATGACCTTTCACAAATAACAGGGCAATTTTGGTTCATGCTCATATACATATATTTTACTTTCTTTAAAGTGTTTTTTAATAACAAAATACCAGGTCAGGGCAAATTTGTTGTCTTCGATGACAAGTATAATTTGTCAGAGGCATATTTTATTCTTTAATTAAAAACCACATTAAATATAAAGCCAACCATAATCCAAACACGAATGTGCTTGCTGGTAGGATCATTTTCTATCACGGGACAGAGTAGGACTTCAAAAAGGCGTGTGAGTGATACAACTACATTGCTATTGCTTGTAGGAATCAGTTCCTGCGAAGTGAAAAGAGTAAGATAATCATGTGATTTGAAGAATAACAGAAGATGAATATTTCATTTTAAAAACTGATAAAAGCACACATGGTGTTCATAAGATCTTTATAACAGTTAAACAAAAAACTTAAATTGTAGTCATGATAAAATAATTTGCAAACAGGATCTGCAAATATCTTAATTTAGCATATTACACAACTGAACATATCTTCTTTTTCTAAATTTTCTGACAAATGAAAACTAGCTACCGTAAGAGAATAAACAATGTTCTAGGGATTACAGAAATGAAGTCTCTTCATTTATTTATTCAACAAACATTTATGGAAAACATACTACACTTATACCAAACCAAAGGGATATGGAAATAAAAGGCACAATCCCTGATAAGGAGGGATATTAAAATTAAATAAACAAAATAATACATTATTTTTTAAATAAAATAAAAATATATATATATATATTTTTTTAAATATATAATGATATGACAGAGGAAGTCCCAGGGTAGGCGGAAGCTACTAGATTTCTTGGGATAAATAATTAGCCCAGATCTAGAGACAAGGACGGGGAGAGAAATAGGAGAGGGATAAATCAAGGAAAGTTCCACAGAGGAAGTACTAATTGAGCTGAATTTGCAAGGAAAATGTGAACTAGCCAAATGAAGGGAAGGATGTTCAAGGCAGGAGAAACTACATGTACAAAGAAGTGGAGATGAGAGTAAGAATGAGTTATTAAGGAAATTCTATAGGACATGAAAATAGAGTGTGAAGGAGGAATGGCAAGAAATAAGGCTTGTGAAGCAGACAGGGGCCAGATCCTGAAAGGCTTTATAGGCTGTGTTAAGGTTCTTATTCTAAGAAGAAGAGGGTACCAACTGAGGGTTTTAGGTAGTGGGTAAACTGAATCAATTTGTGTTTTAAGATTGCCATTCTGGTAGTAGGATGTAGACTGGACCAGAGCAGCTCTAGTGTATTGGTTCAGGTAGGAAATGATGAAGATCAGAACTGAGGCTACTAAAATGGGAAGCAAGTTGGGAGGGAGGAAGACAGGAATGAAGAGGAGAGGACAGATGTAAAAGTCATCAAAGAGGGAAAATCAGTCGATCTTAGTAACTGCCTGGATATGGAAAAATATGGGAATAAATTATAGGAAAAAAAACAATCACTCATTACCAGAAAGATGGAGCTTATTTTGCATTAGTTATAGCACATAAAGCTTTAAAATGGAAAAACTGTAAAAGGACTTTATCTATATATTTTCTTTACGTAGACATACAGAATCTTCATAAAATGGAATTGCTTGTGTTTTTCTTTATGCATAATATATCTCAATCCCTAAAATAATATATTAGGATGAAAACTCTATAGTATTTCTCCTTTCTATATACACACATATAAATAACTATATGTGTGTAGTGGGTTGAATGGCAGCACCCCTCTCCCCAAAATAATATATGCCCATATCCTAATCCTTAGAATTTGTGAATATGATCTTATTTGGGAAAAGGTCTTTGCAGATGAAATTAAGTTAAGGTTCTTGAGATAAGATCATCCTGGATTATCTAGGTGGATCCTAAATCCAATGACAAGCAAGAGACACAAAGAAAGAAGATGCAGAGGAGAAGGCCATGTGAAGGCAGAGGCAGAGATTAGAATTATGCAACCAAAAAGAATGCATGGGGAAGCGGGTGTGGCTCAATGGATAGAGCTCCCGTCTACCATATGGGAGGCCCCGGGTTCACTTCCCGGGGCCTCCTTGTGAGGGCAGGCAGGCCCGCACGGAGCGCGGTGGGCTGATGCAGCAAGACCTCGCAGCAAGGGGGAGATAAGCAGACACAGAAAAAACACACAGCAAATGGACACAGCAAACACAAGCAGCAAGGGGGGGATAAATAAATAAATAAATAAATCTTTAAAAAAAAAAAAAAGAATGCATGGGACCACCAGAAACTAGAAAAGGCAAGAAAGGATCTTCCCCTACAGCCTTTGGAGGGATTGTGGCCTTGCGAACACCTTCATTTCAGACTTCTGGCCTCCAGACCTATGAGAGAATAAATTTCTGTTGTGTTAAGCCACCAAGTTTGTGGTAATTTGCTATGCCAGTTCTAGAAAACAAATATGTGAAGTTTTCTCAAAAAATACTAAATATACACTTGATTTTTTAAAGGCATATATTTAAAATACTCTGAAAATGTGGAAAATAGTTGGGATATTTAAAGCTTTAGTCACTGCGGTTTTATCCAAAGAGTATAGCTAGAGTAAGTCTTATCTCTGGATTATTCAGTTATAATTTGAGGAATATTAAATCAAAGGCAGGTACTAAATGTGTAACCATTTTCACTATGACTTTAGACTTACTCAAGTTAAATGAAACTAAAGAAACTTGAGTGGGCCACAGAATTATAGTGTTACCTTGCATTTTTTCTTACGAAGTTTTAAAGTGGGTGGTATTAACCAGTCAAAAAGTCCTCTCAGAAGAGCTTGATGTTCTGGTTCATGTAGAGGTCCTTTTAGTGAATTTAACCATGAAGACACAAGTGGTTCCCATCCTAACTGTGACGGCTCCAAATAAATCATGCCACAGCGGCTTACAGTGGCAGGCTAAAGAAAAAAAAAGTTTTGTTTTATTTTTTCCAGTGTTGCTTTTATACCAATAGCAACTGGCAATTAACTACTTGGCATGACTTATAAGACCTTTCATGATCTGGCTCCAGTCCACCTGACTGCCTCAAATATACTAGAATTTCGCCGTGCAGAAAACTATTTGCAGTTCAGTTCCTCAGACATGCCATGATGTCATGGCTCCACGTCTTTACATATCATCTTATGATTTGGAAGACCCTGCCCCAACCAGTCTCCCTGGAGAAATTTTAAACCTCCTTCAAAACCATATCAAATTCTCAAAACACCTTACATGGTCCTCCCCTACCCATTCCCCACTTGAGTGTTCATTCTTCTCTATACTTTTAGAGCACTGACATGTAGCTATGTATTGGGATTATCAGCATGCTTCTCATCCTCTCTAAATTAGCATACACTGTGCCTTACTCATCTTTATATTCCCAGAACTTAACCCATACTCTCATACATAATTAAAAAAAATATTTTTCTTACCAAATTAACAAATGGAAAAATGAATGAGTGAACAAACAAACAAAGCACTGTTGTATAAAATAATGAACTTACTGAAGCCTGGGAAAGGTCCATTGTTTCAAAGATGAGGCTCATTTGAGAGGACATCTGAATGATTTCTCCACTCATAAGGCAAAGCTAAAGGCAATTATTTTCAAACCATTTAAAAACATTTCAAACTTTTTTCTACTTATAAAATAATTTTCTGTGATATAATGGAATAAGTATAGAATGGAAGCCAAACTATCTTAATTGGTCTAGCACTGTCAGTTACTTTATAAATACTTAACATCTCTGTCTCAGCCTCTTCAACAATAAAACAAGCTACTATCTCTTTTATAGAATGAAGGAACTATATGGAATACTCCAAAAACGGTAAAATTCTGTACAATGTTTATTCTTAAAGAATAAATACTAATAATATAAAAAATAAAATGAATAAAATTACATGAAATACTCCTGATTTAATAAAGTTATCTTATGGCCTTTTTTATTCTGAAAATTTTCAAGCATAGAGAAAAATAGAAAGAGAAAATAGTATAATGGATACCCATACACCAATCTCCTAGATTTAGCCACTGTTAACATTTTGCCATGGTCACTTTGTTTATTTCATTATTTATTTCTAGTATTTTAAAGAACAATACAGACATCATGGCACTTCAGATCCAAATTAGTCAGAAAGCATCTCTAAAAAGTAAGGACATTTTCTATATAATTGCAATAACATTATCACAACCAATGAAATTAACAATAATTCCCTAATATCACCTAATGATCAATTCTCAGGTTTCCTCATTTATACCACAAACATCTTGTCGACTGGTTTTTCAAACCAAAATTCAATCAAGGACCACGCACTGTTTGTATGTCTCTTTAGTCTCTTTTAATCTAGAACATTTCCACTTTGATCATACATGCCAAAAACTGAATTCAACAACTGCCCCATTGGTTTTGATATGTTGTGTTCTCATTTTAATTCATTTCAAGATATTTACAAATTCTCTTGCAATTTCTTCTTTGACCCTCTGATTATTTAAGAGTGGGTTGTTTAATCTTCGTTTATTTGTGAATTTTCCCTTTTTCTGCCTGTTTTTTATTTCTAGCTTCATTCAATTATGATCATAGAAAGTGCTTTACATAATTTCACTCGGGAAGCGGGTGTGGCTCAATCGATAGAGCTCCCGTTTACCATATGGGAGGCCCCAGGTTCGCTTCCCGGGACCTCCTTGTGAGGGCAGGCCGGCCCGCGCAGCGTAGTGGGCTGATGCAGCAAGACCTCACAACAGGAAGCGGGTGTGGCTCAGTCGATGGAGCCCCCGTTTACCATGTGGGAGGCACCGGGTTCGCTTCCCGGGGCCTCCTTGTGAGGGCAGGCCGGCCCGCGCAGCGCGGTGGGCTGATGCAGCAGGACCTCACGGCAAGGGGGAGAGAAGCAGACATGGAAAAAACACACAGTGAATGGACACAGCAGACACAAGCAGCAAGGGGGGGATACATAAATAAATAAGTAAATCTTTAAAAAAAATTTTTTTTTCACTCTTTTTAAATTTAATGAGACCTCTTTTACGACCTAAAATATGGTCTATACTGGAGAAAGATCTATAACAAATGAGAAGAATATATAACCTGCTGTTTTGGGCTGCAATGTTCTGTATATGGCTATTAGGTGTAGTTCATTTATCACATTACTCAAGCTCTTTGTTTTCTTATTGATTCTAGGTCTAGATGTTCTCTTCACTGATGGCAGTGGCATATTGAAGTTTCCAACTATTATTGTAGAGACATCTATTTCTCCTTTCAGTTTTGCCAGTGTTTGCCTCATGTAATTTGGGGCAGCCTAGTTAAGTGCTTATATATTTATGATTGTTATCTGTTCCTGGTGGGTTGTCCCTTTTATTAATATATAATGTCCTTCCTTGTCTCTAATAACAGCTTTGCTTTTAAAGTCTATTTTATCTGATATAAGTATAGCTACTCCAAATTTTTTTTGTTGTTACTGCATGTGTGGAGTATCTTTTCCCAGCCTTGCACTTTCAATCTACTTGTACCCTTCAGTCTAAAGTGAGTCTCTTTTAGATAGCATATAGATGGCTCATATTTGCTTTCCATTCCATCAGTCTGTGTCTTTTGATTGGAGAGTTTAATCCATTAACAGTCAATGTTATTACTGTAAAGGCAGTTCTTACTTCATTCATTTTGACCTTTGGGTTTTATCTGTCATACCTTATTTTCACTGTTCTTTTTACATTTTTAGTTACTTTACTGATAATCTTCATTACTAGACCTTTTTCCAAGCCTCTCTCTCTCCTGTCTTTCCTTTTCAGGCCATAGCACTACCTTTAGTATTTCTTGCAAAGCTTGTCTCTTGGTAACAAACTCTCTCAGTTTCTGTTTATCGGTGAATATTCTAAATTCACTTTCGTTTTTGAAAGACAATCTTGCTGGATATAAGATTTCTGGCAGACAGTTTTTATTTTGCAGAAACTTAAATACATCATACCACTATCTTCTTGCTTCCATGGTTTCTGATAGGAAAGCATCACTTAATCTTATTGGGCATCTCCTGTATGTGATGAATCGCTTTTCTTTTGCTGCTCTCAGAATTTTCTTTTCATCTTTGGCATTTGGCATTCAGATTAATATGTGTATCACAGTAAGTCTATTCAGATTTATTCTGATTAGATTACATTGTGCTTTTTGGACACAGGTATCTGTCCTTCAAGAGTTGGGGAATTTTATATCATATTTCCTTAAATATTCCTTCTGCCCCTTTTCCCTTCTCTTCTCCTTTTGGGACACATATGACACTTATGTTTCTCATCTCTTGCTATCTTTTAGTTCCTTGAGACTTTCTTCAAGTTTTCCCCATTCTTTTCTTTATCTGTTCTTTTATGTGTTCACTTTCAGAGACCCTGTTTCAAGGTAACTGATCCTTTCTTTTGCCTCTTCAAATCTGCTACTATCTGCCTCCAATGTATTTTTAATTTATTGTGCCTTGCTTTCCCAAAAAAATCTGCTATTTTTCTTTGTATGCATTCAAATTCTTCTTTGTGCTCACACAGTGTCTTAATATCCTTACTTCTCTTTAGCCATCTCATTTAATTTATTAAGGAGATTTGTTTGAACATCTATGATTAGTAGTCTCAACTCCTTTATGTTATCTGGAGGCTTATCTTGTTCCTTTGACTGGGCCATATCTTTCTGTTTCTTGGTATGGATTATAATTTTTTGTTGGTGTCTTGGCATCTAGCTTACTAGATGTATTTATTCTGGGTGTAGTTTCTCTCTTTAGTTTAGGGCTTTCTTGCTCTTTCTGACTTGCTGGTTGGGTAGCAGGAGCCAAGGATATAGTTGGTACTGTAAACTGTGGAGGCTGAAACCTGCCCGCATTGCCTCAGGAGCCTATGAAGCTTCCCCCACCTTTCTCCCCTGTCTGGGGTAGGGACCAAGCTGTAGCCATATGCAGTGATCCAAGCTGTGCAGGCCAAGACCATCTATAGTTGTCTGGAGAGACTGATGAAGCTCCATGCAGCTTCCTCCACTGCCTGGTATGGGGATGGAACCACAATGTGTGGGCATTAAATTAAGTCATGTGGGCCAAAACTGACCACAGTTGCCCAGACAGATTGATGATTTCCCCTTCTAGGCGTGGGGATAGTGCCACAGGTGTGCACAACAATCTAGTGCATATAGGCTGAAAGTGACTGAAGTTGCCTGGAGAGGTTGCTGAAGCACTGTTCCCCCTCCTGCCCTGCCAGGTGTGGGCATGGAGCCACAAGTGTGTGAAACAATCTAACCTGTGAAGGCAGATAATGACTACAGTTGCCTAAAGAGGCTGAGGAAACACCCCCCATTCCCATCTTGTCCCTGTCTCTAATTTTTATTAAGATTAAGTAAAATTTAAAATGCAGTTGCTCAATTGCACTAGCAACATTTCAAGTTCACAATAGTTGTATGTGGCATTCCAGATATTTCCATCATTGCAGAAAGTTCTATTGGACAGTGCTAGTCTAGAGCACTTATAACCCTTAACCAGATTACTTCAGCAAACATTCTCTTATCACAAATTTGGGAGGTAGAGTCAGCATTCTCCTCACTCCCTCGTGCTGCTTCCTAATTACTACTACTCTACTTTCATGTACAATCCTTGTTCCTTTTGACAACTCCTGCTTGTTGCTGTCACTCACCAAAACCCCCCTTGTTGCCTAAGTCTTTGGTGCTTGGTTCCATCTTTTTCTACTCCAATTCTGATCTGATCCAGTATTCACAAGGATGAATACTCAACCTGGAAGCCTCTTGGATCCCTGACCACCTTGTCTTCACAGTTACTTTCTCCTCACTACACTCTAGCCATCCACTTCATACACTGGGACCTTCTCTCCTGGAACAAATATTATGTTCAGTCATCTCAGTCTCTGCCCACAGCCTCTGATCTATCCAGCACTCATTGGTTCCTACTATACTTGCTTTTCGTTTTCATAGGGACTTTCATATTCTTGCTGTTTTCACTTCCTTTGGTTAGGCAGCTTCTGTTCCACGGTCTAGCATTTCTACTATTCTCATGCCAATTACCTTTAAAATCTATCTGTATTTCCAGGAAAGCAATATCACCCATACCCACACTCAAGCTGCTTAGACAGGTAGGGAAAAATCTCACAAAGTCTCACAAAATCATAGTCTGTAACTCAATGAGACCCTTAGTGTTACTCAGATATCCCTCTATATTTTCCTAAGCAGTTCTCATTTTCATTTACCATAGGGTTAATTTGAACCTCCTCCTCTCTCCACAAACTTGCAAATCATTGGAGCCTATTGCTTCACAAAGAAAAGAGAAGTCAGAATGGTCTGCCTTCAAATTTCCTCAATCAAATCCATATAGTTACCAGTAATTATACCCATCCCTTTTACTTCTCTTTCGTCTAGTTGAGACAATACTTCCACTTGGCTCTGAATCCTTAGACTTCACTCTACTGATTCACTCTTCTGAATCATTACTGCTTCTTTTCTATTTATCCTGCCTACCCCCATTTCAATCAATATTACTGAATTAAAGAAAGAAAGAATATGAATAAGTGACCAATCTCCTATGGCAAAGTACTGGAATATATGTATGCTAATTAAATGAATTTGTCTATTTAGGAGTGTAGTTATTTCATCGTGGTATATTCATACAATAGAATACTAATACAGACATAAAAAAGAATCACTAGAACAGTAACAACATGAATATCACAGGTATTATATTGACCAAAAGAAGACAGGCATTAAAGAATATGATTCCATTTACATGAAGTTCAAGAACAGGCAAAACTAATTTATCATCATAGAAGTAAGAATAGTGACCATCTCTGGGGTAGGGTGTACAGACTGGGAAGGGGAGTGAGGGAACCTTATAGGGTACAGGAATTTGGTTATGTGAGTGTACATAAGTGTAAAAAAAAATCACAGAATCTACACTTAAAATTAGTGTACTTTTTATATTATCCAGTATGTATGCTATCTCTAAATTAGATATTAGAAGACTTCCATTTTCTAGTTATTTTGTATATCTCACAGCTTCTAAGGTCATGCGCTACATAAAAGCCTTGAAGTATTCAATATTTTAAAAAAAAAGAATGATACCCTTTTGTTTTTCCCTCAAATACTAATTTGAAGTTCTATAAGAAACCATAAGACTGGAGTCACTTAACTACTTACTATTATCTATTAATATCTATTACTATGTCTTCCTGCCAAAATAGTAGTTTTAATACAATATACTTTGATTCTATGAAAAAAACAAAGGGCTTACTAAAGCTCAGTTGTCATTGAAAAGATAAATTTATAAACCTATTCAACTTGCTACATCTTTATTATAAAAATATAGTCCTAGCTGATTAATTTTCAAACACAAAACTTTGATTAAGCATCTTTGCATCTGCTTTGCTTTTAATCATGATGATTTACCTTTTTATTATCATCCAATACTGTGTTCATGCTCTCTATCCACAAAGTGTCAATGGGACCATCAAATACAACCCACTTACGGTCAGGTGTTTCTGATAAGGCGAATTCTCTAAAGGTGTTTGCCACGATGCCATCGGTCCACTGAGAGGAAAAAAAGGGAACGGTTGGAAGGCCACCTTAAGAAAACTGAATTTAGCATTGAAAATGGGAAAACACTTCAAATTTCTAGGTTTAATGTGAGCTGCCAATAAAAAGAGGTGAGGGGAAGCGGATGTGGCTCAAGCAGTTGAGTGCCCACATCCCACATGGGAGGTCCCAGGTTCAGTTCCCAGTGCCTCCTAAAGAAAAGCAAACAGACAATGAGTAAAAATCAATAAGCAAAAAACAATGAGCAGACAATGAACAAAACAACAATGAGCAGATAATGAGCAAAAACAACAAGCAGATGAGTAGACAATGAACAAAAACAAACGAGCAAACAATGAGCAAACAACAAGCAAACAGATGAAGGAGTCAACTCAGAGAAGCCGACGTGGCTCAGTGGTTGAGTGCCAGCCTCCCGCATCCAAGGTCTGGGTTCAATCCCCAGTCCTCACACCTCAAAATTTAAAAGATAACAAAAAGTTGAGAATGTTTAAAGTGTAGATTACCTCATGAGACACTGCATCAAACTGCCCAAAAAGTTGGCCCATAGTAATGGATTTGGGGTTTACAGTTCTATAAATGACCTTTTCTTCCTCTCCATAGCCACGTTCATTCATAAAAGTTAGAGTATCAGCCAGCACATGCAGAACTTTAGTCTTAGCAGCAAAAGGCTCTCCTACTAACATAAAACTATTAAAGAAAAAAGTAATTAATGCATTAAGATTCTAAAAATAATGCTAAATTAAAATATTTGTCATATATACTGGTATATAAAACTTTGTGATAATTATGACATAATTTTTTGAAATTATATGATTTTTCTCAAATGTGAGTAAAATACATTTAACTGCTGAACAGGCTGATCTCTTAAAATTTTCATACATGCAAGACAACAGATCTTACAGTGATGAAAGGCATAATGTTAAAAACTTTTTAATTTTATATTTTGTATTATTTTTATTTTTTCATTATTTCAAACTTTAAAAAAAGCTTTTGTATTTTATTCGCTATTTTTAAAACAATCATTATTATCATTTTCTTATTAATTGTATTTGGTTATTTTGTTGGCTTCAATTTTGAAGAAGTTTTGGATCAAAGAAGGGTTACAACTGTGGCAGGGGAGGATCATTGGTGCGCGGTGTCAGAGAAGGGGGATGCATGGCAGGAGGTTCACCTGGGGCATACCTATAAGGCATAGGAATGTGCTCAAGTGTTCATGGGGCATTGTCACAGTGGGTAGAGATCCACACAATAACCAAAGAAATATCGAATTCCCATCCTTGGGAACTCTGCCACATTCTCTAATGGGACAGCAAGAATCCCCTGAGTACAGGGGCAGAGACTAGTGAAGGAGGATGGACCATTGATGGGCCCTTGATTATACTCATGAACCTTTACTTCCGAAATTGAAACTTAGCATAGTATTATAGGGTGCCTAAGCGTTACCTCCTGAGAGCATCCTTGTTGCTCAAATGTGGCCTCTCTCTAAGCCAAAACTCAGCGTATAAATTCATTACCTTCCCCCAGCATGGGACATGGCTTCCGGGGATGAGCCTACCTGGCACCGAGGGATTACTACCAAGCACCAAGTAGCAGTGCAACTGGAAAAAACCTTGACCAAAACAGGGAAAGGGTAAACACAAATGAATTTATATGGCTAAGAGACTTCAAAGTGAGTCGGGAGGTCATTTCAGAGGTTATGCTTATGCACATCTCAAGGGAACTCATAGACTGCCAAAGTAAATATTACCTCAAATAGTGGGGGCTCCTGAGGGCTCTGGAGACATCCAGACACTATAGGCAGGGCAGAGAGCTCAGGAGTTTGGCACCCTGCCAGTGGGCCCTACTTTGGAACTTACACTCCCCAGAGTGATAGAGTTGGAATCAGTTGTGTTTTCCCTACACATGGCTCCGCTGCCCCTCTGTTTGAACCTATAGTTAGTACTAGAGTTGATAGTTGTATGTCCAAGAGACTTAAATCTTTGAGCTGTCCATGTGCCAGTTGGGCCCTGAATCTCAACAGACTTGCAACACCTACTGTCCAGTTCATTGGACTCACCCAGGACAGATAACAAGGAGAAGATGACTGACAATGACATCTCAAGGAAAAGAGAGAGTCTGCAACTGCAAGCAAGGAAGTCCCATCCATCTGCCCCATGGGACCTAAGCCCCCTCTCAATTAGAGGTGGCACAGGCATCACCATCACAGAATCCTCAGGACTGGGGAATGGATGATGGGCTAGAGTAGACTTACAGTTGTTCTACTGTAGACTTGTGATCCTAGCAATGGAAGAACTTTTATCATGGATGTGGAGGCAGTGGCCACTGGAGGTTCTGAGGGGAGCGAGATGGAAAAATAGGTGTAATTTGGGGGAATTTTTGGAACTTGGGAATTATTCTGAATGAAATTTCAATGACAGGTACAGGCCACTGTATATCATGTAATAACTTGCAAAAATGTGCAGGAGAGAGTATAAACTACAATGTAAACTATAATCATCACTTAGAGGCAACGCTCCAAGATGAGTTCACCAATTGTGACAAATGTACCACACTAATGCAGGATGTTGCTGATGTGGGAAAATGTGGGAGGGCTGGGGAGCAGGGCATATGGGAATCCTTTATATTTTTGTGTGTAACATTTATGTAATCTAATTTTCTTTTCAGAAATAAAAATTTGGGGGTGGATGTGGCTCAAATGGTTGGGCATCCGTTTGCCATATGGAGGGACCTGGGTTTGATCCCCGGGACCTCCCGGTAAAAGAAAAAAAAATATATAGGAGGCCCATGGGCTGCCAGGCTCTGTGTGCCGGAGAGCTGCCAAGCTGCGGGAGCCATGCAGCAAGATGATGACGTAACAGGAGAGAGACAAGACACGATGCTCCGAAAGCTCTGAAAACCAGGAGCCGAGGTGGCGCAGATGGCTAGAACACCTCTCTCCTACATCGGAAGTCTTCAGGATCATATCCTGGTGAAGACTGGAGGAGGAGGATGAGAAGAGATGAAACAGACACAGAGAATTGCCCAGCGAATGGACACAAAAAAACAGCAAATGGGGAAGGGGGGGTTTAAAATGGATCAAGTAAAATAAATAAATCTT
>JAQZBX010075919.1:0-14523 GCA_029593785.1 Cabassous unicinctus
GAAACCATTTCCTATTACAAGGTCCTGTAGATGCTTCCCTACATTATCTTCCAAGGTCTTTATGGTTTTGGCTCTTATATTTAGATCTTTGATCCATCTGGAGTTGATTTTTGTATAAGGTGTGAGATGGTATTCTTCTCTCATTCTTTTGGATATGGATATCCAGTTCTCCAAGCACCACTTGTTAAAGAGGCCATTCCCTCCCAACTGAATGGGCTTGGTGGTCTTGCGAATATCAGATGACGGTATATGCGAGGATCTATATCAGAACTCTCAATTCGGTTCCGTTGGTCAGTAGGTCTATCCTTGTGCCAATACCATGCGGTTTTGATCACTGTAGCTTTGTAGTATGTTTTAAAGTCAGGTAATGTGATACCTCCAACTTCATTTTTCTTTTTAAATATGTCTTTGGCAATTCGGGGCCTCTTACCTCTCCAAATATATTTTGTGGTTAGTTTTTCCAGTTCCTTAAAAAATACAGTGTTGATTTTTATTGGGATTGAATTAAATCTGTAGATTAGTTTGGGTAGGATAGACATCTTGATGATGTTCAGTCTTCCTATCCATGAAGAAGGAATATTTTTCCATTTATTTAAGTCTTCTTTGATTTCCTTTAACAGTGTTGTATAGTTTTCTGTATATAAGTCCTTTATACCTTTAGTTAAATTTATTCCTAGGTATTTGATTCTTTAAGTTACTATAGTAAATGGTATTTTTTTCTTAATATACATTATTATTTATGTATATTATGTATGTTTCCTTCTATGTTGTTGTTTCCTTCATTGTTTCCTTTTATGAGGACCCATACAAATAATCTTATTATTTGTAAATTGTAAGGGTCATTCAAATTTAATTCTGAAATTATGTCTTTATGAAAATTGGGCAATATTTGCCATTTTCAAGACTAAATGGCATTCCCAATATCCATTGCTGAATATCTTTATATTCACAGTACATGGTACAATTTATAATATATAAAAATTCCTCAACTTTTTTCAGATGGAAGGAGAGAAGGAAGAAATTATATTCAGACACTTGAGGTATAGGGAACCCATAAAACAAAATATTCTTTACTCCTACTAGGATTAAAAATAATAATAATCAACAGAATACTTGAAAGACAGTCACAGAGCGCCTCTGCTTCAATACTTTAAATAATGAAGACATATCTATCACATTTAAAATAACTTTAAATGCCTCCAAATAGAAGAGCATTGTAACTTTTTACTCTTCATTGATTCAGCTATTTAAATATCACTTTTCTTTACCAATTATGTTGTTTTTATTTAAATAAATGTGACAATTCAAAACTGTTTGAATTTTTAATCAATGGGCTTCAATTATGACTACTGGAATGTGCAATTTTATCGACATGTTGACTTAACAGCCGGCAGTTTATAAAACATTTAATAAATATTTTTAAAATCAATGAATGCAATGTGAAAAATGAAATTTCTAGCTTAATCTGATTATTCTCAATAAATGTTTGTTGATGACTAAAGAAAAAAGAAAACCTAGAAGGAATAAAAATGTATTTAAAGTTAAGAACTCTTACAGAAGAAAGAATGGTGACTTTTTAAAAAGGTGCAGAAACTTTTGGAAAAGCTGGTATCAAATTTTTCTGAATTCAATTTTGAAAATGGAAAATGGATGTTTAAGTGGTGAACTTTTATCCTAAACTTAAGTTTCCCTCCTTAAAGAGGCCAGAAAGTATGCAATATATTTTTGACTCTGGTCATTGCTTGAGTGGATAGATTTACTAATATAGACCATTTTTTAAATGAAATGTTTTTATCACCTGATCAGATAAATGAAATATTTATTGTCATGTAAAACCTTTGGAATTAGTGTAGAGAACAATAGCAAAAATGCTGATATTTATCAGGGTTCACCAGGTGAATTTGAGATGGGGCAGAGACATTGAAATTGATCATGTGTCCACCTAGGTAAAAGGGATTTCTGATTTGACTGCTTTCTTAATAACCTGATAATTTGTCTAGAAGTTTAAATATGTATCCAGAATCACACATGTGATAAGACTGCTAGGCTTTTCAGATATGTATGCCGTACAGAGCTTAGAAATCAAGGATGAGCTAGATCATGGATATGAACAAAGAAACTAGAATTCTTTTCCAGTCGGGTCAGTCAACTCAAGCAAGTCACTTGTTACATTTATGAATCTACTTCTTTACCTGAATAATGGATATAAAAATACCTACTCCATATAATTTTCTTCTGAATGCTTTTTATCAGTTTCTTTGTAAGCTGCTTATTATCAGCCCACCCGTTAAATGATAGCATCCTTTAGGGTCTGAATTTTGGTCCTATTCTTGCTCCACAGTAAAAAAATAAAATAAAATAAAAAATTTCCCTTGACATTTTCATCTATTTTCATAAATTCAATTGCTATTTAAAGTCAGATTATTATCAAATACACATTTCCAGTTCAGACATTCCGGAGGGCAGTGCCCGTTATCTTCTTATCCACTGGAAACATCTATATGGATATTGCATAGCATTTTTTAAACAATATGTAAACCTTGAATTCATTCTTTACTATCGGGAACTAGAGATAATCGAAAAATTTGAAGGTATCCACGACAAATAGTTTTAAAATATCAGAAAAATAAGAGGCACAAAAAAGCTTCAGGTGAGAAAAGAGCAATATGACCTATTTGAACAAGAGCAAAACAAAAATTTTAGAAGTGAAAAAATATAGTCTTTGAGATAAAAAATTAACTAATTTCAATATATGGTTTAAACAATTGATTCTGTACCAATGAAAATAAAATCAAAGCTTTGAAAATAAATTTAATGAAATCACTCAGAATGTAGCAAAGAGGCATAAAATATTGTGAGTTTGTGTCTGTGTACATGTGACTTGGTAAAATTGTTTATCAAATATGTAATAGGAGTTTCACAGAGATAGAATAGAAATAGTTTGGTAGAAGAAATCTTTAAAAGAAAATGGCAGAGTAACTTCTATTGCCTGCCATAATGAAGTAATTAGTACTGGATCCTCCTAACATAATAAAATAAATAAGATTAACACAGGACAAAATATATGAGGCAACTCTTTTTAGGCAATGATAGGCAGACAATTTAAGAATGTGATCTTTAAGAGAAAGCAAGGAAATGGACTGCATATCTACCCTGTGTTCCAGGGCACTTTCCAAAGTTGAAAGAAGGAAGATGGAGTCCAAGCAGGGTTTGGAAGACTCAGTGAGATAAAATAATCATAGACCAGAACCTGAAGTGGCTGTATAGGATACTGGAGAAAAGACAACAGTGAAGCAAAAGGGCTCCAGAAGACTGCATGCCAGATTCTGTACATCCTGGGGCAAGGATTGGGCAGAAAATATACTGGGCAACACTCCAAGAAGCCTAGTGGAGATTGGCTTATTTGAGTTTAAAAGTTGAAAAGAGATTGCATGAGACTGGAAAATATTGTTGGAGATTAGCTTATTTGAGTTTAAAAGTTGAACAGAGATTGTATGGGGCTGGAATATATTGTTGAGCGACCTCACAGAGCAATTCATGTATCATCTCATATACCAAAAAGGTCATGCCTTATGAGGCACTCCCTAAATCAAATGTCATGGCCTTAACAAAGATCCCAATTTTGACACTGTCAGGAAGATAAGCAAGTAAGGTATCTGCTTGTCAGAAGAGAACTTAACACTAGCTCACCCTGCAAAGTGTCATCCACAATGCTAATCACAATAAAAATTAATAGCTATGCAAAAAGCCAGATGTTGTAATTAACAGATAAATGTTTTAAAACAGCTATTATAAATCTGCTCAAGCATTTAAAAATATTGACATAATGATTGTACAAACAAGAATCACAGCAGAAAAATGGAAACCAAATGGATTTTCAAGAACAAAAAATCTAAGAGATAAAATAAAAATTAAAAAGATAAATCCCTTTAAGTGTTAGAAAGGTTTTCAAACAACTATACTCTCATACACTATTGTTGGAAAGTTAATTGATCCAACAACTTTGGAAAATAGTTTGGTAGTTTCTTAAAAATTAAAATATATATCTACATATGATCTAGCAAATCCAATTCTATATATTTACCCAGGAGAAATGAAAACACAAGTAGACACAAAGACTGTACATGAATGTTCATAGATGATTTGTATGAAATATTACCAAACTGGAGTCAATCTTAATATCCATTAACAGGTGAAGGAATAAACAAATTGTGCTATATCAATACAATGCAACATTATTCAGCAATAAAAAGGGATTAAGTATTGCAACACACTATGATGTGGATGATTCCCAAAGTTATTATGTTAAATAAAAATGTCAGACAAAAATGAACACATACTATACAGCTCCATTTATATAAAATTCCAGAAAATACAAACTATAATGACAGAAAGCATATATGAGTGGTTTCTTGGGACAGGAGTGGAGAGAATGGATTAAAAAGGGGCATGTGGGGATTGGGTGTATTTCAGTGGTTTGAGCACCGGTTTCCCATGTACCACTTTAAAAAAGTGGGGGAGGCATGAGGAAATTTGGGGGGAGATGGAAATGTTCCTTATTATTACGTTGTTGATGGTTACATAATTATTTACCTATGTCAAAACTCATAAAATTATAATTTTAAAATTTGTGCAATTCATTATACATCAATTATACCTCAATTAAGTTGTAATAAAAGTCTTCAATTGGTAGGTTTCAGAGCACATAGGAGATGGCAGGAGAAATGGTCAGTGAACTTGAATATAGATAAATAGAAATTATTCTAACTGAAGAAGAGAGAGAAAAAAAAAATGGAAAAAATAAACAGCCCCTCAGTGACTATATAACAATAGCAAGTGGTCTTGTAATCATGAAATGGGATTTCCTAAGAGCTACAGGAGAAAGAGAATGGGAATGGGACAGAAAAATATTTGAAGAAACAATGGCTGATAGTTTTCCAAATCTGTTGAAAAATATCAACCTACAGGTTAAAGAAGCTCAGTAACCCCAAATAAGGATAAATACAAAGAAAATGATGCCCAGATGCCTCACAACCATAGATAAACAGAAAATCTGAAAGTCAAAGAAAAAGACCTAAGGGAATATTTATATGAACAAAAGCCTGACTACATGGAGAGATATACCAGTTTATAAGGGCTTATTTTAGAAAAACATATTACATAAAAGGAAGATTACATAATTTCCCTCAGAACTGCTTCAAAGTAAGCTCAATCAAACTTCAACAGATTTTTTTTGTAGAAAAATAAAAAAATCTTCTAAAATTTATTTAGAAATGCAAAGGTTCTAGAATAGATTAAAAAATATTTTTTAAAAAGGAAAAGTTCTCCAACATTTTGACACACTAAATGTTTTCAAAACTGGCTATAAATTTGGCATGAGGAGAAACAAACTGATCATTGGAATGGAATAAAGAGTCCAGAATAGATCTACCCATCTAGAGTAAAATGATTTTTGACAAAGACCTCACAAGCAATTTCATACAGAAAGGAAAATTATATGGAAAAATTAGCCTTAGCTCCTAACTCACACTACACACACAAAAAAATTCATGATGCTTCATAGTCCTAAAAATTAAAGTTACAAACATAAATATTTTAGAAGAAAATATATAAATAAACCCACCCCCTAATAAAATGGTCTGTTTCTGGTGAACCATTGGTACACACATTTTTGTAGTTAATTCTTCTAAAATAAGGTGTTAAAGATACTATAAGCCATCTTAAGTTTATAGACCAAAGGTTTATATAACTTGTGGTTCATTTTAACCTATGGCTTAACATAAATCATTTCACTTATATACATTACTGGAACATTATTTTCTCTTTTGTCTTCACCTAGTATATTAAATTTAAAATATAAGAAGTATATAATACTCAATGCTATTGAAAGTACACAGCATTCACTTCTTTTAGAAAGTGGCTCATATAACAATAGAAATTCACTGCTTTTTCAGTTTTAGATAATTTGATATGCTCTTTGAGGAATTAAAAATAAAGTATAAAATGAGAACACAATACATTCCATTCCAGTTTAATTTTATTTTATGCAAATTTTACCAATTCTATTTACAGCCAGGCAAAATGGACATTTTTAACTAAATTCATTTGCAAATGAATAAGAATTTTAATGTACCCAAATTCTGCTCAAGTAGATTTTATTAAAGAATAATGCTGACAGTTGTGTAAAGAGGATTCAGTAAAAGTAAAGAGATAAATGCCAGCATTTGTTCAGTTATAATCAAAAGAATTGCTTTCCTTTGTATGTTTTACCTCTGATTTATAAGGAAAAATATCAATGCACATCAAATGCAGTTGCTCCAACCAGGGAACACTAATAGATGAAGGTTAAGAAACTTAAGAATATGAACAAAGTGGAGAAGAAAAAAATGTGAAAAGGGGAGATTTCAGTGGTTCAGTGTAGTGCAGCATCTCCTCTTCTCTTTAGGACATTTTTCCAAAAGTGAAGAACGCATAATGAGGAGGAAAGAGATTTTTTGGAAGGTCTTGGGACTGATTTAAAAGGAGAGTGAGTTCCAGCAGGGGGCTGGAGCAGGGATTGGCAACATCCAGAAGCTCACAGCTTCCTGCAGTTTCCATATTTCCCTTCAGAGTGTGAGGTTCCTGAGAAACTCAAGACTGCACTCACACTAGACCATCATGATTTCATGAATAACCCAAGATGCGAAGGAAGGAGAGAAACTGGGAGGATGTTGAGATCAATAAGGATGGCAGGCTGAAGTCTACAGGCTGGCAGCCCTGCCTACAGCCATGCCTAAGGTGACCCCACATTCTGGTTAAAGTGGGGCTGCAGGGCAGAGGCCACCTCCCAGCAGTGGGACAACAGGACTTGCAGCAAGCTTAATTCTGTGGGCTTCGTCAGCTTAGTTTATGAGCTTAAACAAGCTCTGCCTCTGGTGCCAAGGTTCTCCTTCGAGAGCATAAACTTCAGATGTAGCTGAGATGTACAGCTGGTTTTGACATACGGTCCTCTTGCTTCCTGGCATTTAGCTCACCCAGAACACCAGAACTCCAGGATGAAAGAGAGGCAAGGAATTAAGTGGCCCCTTGGATAAAACAAAAATGGCAAGTCTATTCACAGATGCAGAATGCTAACAGAGGGGCAGAAATTCTACCTTTATCCCCCATACCTTTCTATAAATAAATACTTGTTGCTCAAGGCATCTATCAACTGCATTATATTTTAAATATGCAGTACTTAAAATATTGTACCATCAACATGGTTTCTAGAAAAACTTTGGGAGTTTTTCCAAAAGTCAAACACAGTAATTTCCTTGGTATTTTATATATTTTTGGACACTTGCTAACTTTTTATTTAGAATTTTTGCAGGTAATTTCATAAATTAGATTGGACTGTAAATTCCCTATCCCCTGTACTTTCCTGTATCAGTTTTGTGTCAAGATCATGCCAACCCGTGCAAAATAATGAATCTGTACTCTCTATTTTATAGGAGAGTTTGTGTAATATTGAAATAATTTATTTGTTACAGTTTGATAAAAATTACCTGTGAAAGGTATATGGTTGTGCATAATTTTTGTGGGAAGATTTGATTCAAGTTCTGTGTGATTATAGCACAATTCAGGGTTTCTTCTTCTTCTTATATAAGTTTTAAGTAGCATCTTCCTATGAATTGTTATTTTTTCACAGTATTCTTAATTTTCTATATTATAATCTCCTCTTTCAATTTCTTTAATAATTGTAAGACAATTCAGATGTATGTTTATTCTTATGCAAAGTAACTGTTATTTTTTCTATGAATTTGTCCATTTGTTCATAATATCCTCTCTGTTTTTTACTACATCTATAGTGATGTCCTATTCTGCAATTTTAATATAGGTTATATGTGCCTTGTTGAAATGGGAGTTTAACTGAATAATTTTAACTTAAATTTTGTTTATATATGAGCTTTTTTCCTTTAAATACTGCTTTAAATACTGTCCTGGCAAGTTTTTCTAAATATATCCATTTTATTAAAATATATGCAAAATATTACCACATTTGCATTAAGATTTCAACATGGGATATTTAGAAGTGTGTTTTTTAAATTTCTAAATATATGAGGATCTTATCGTTATCTTTTATTACTGATTCCTAGCTTAGCTATATTGAGGCAAGACTTAAGTGATGTCATAGTCTGAAATGTGTTGAGACTTTAGTTATAACTCAGTATATCTATCACTTTTTAAAAATGTTTCAAGAGCCTTAAAAATTATTTGTATTGTGCAAGTTTTTTGGCAGTAAAGTGTGCATTTCCATTGGTCAAATTTTGTAAGTCATGTTCAAATTTTATCTATATTTTTACTGATATTTTTGCTTCAACTTGTCTATAAATTACCAAGAGATGTATCTTAAAATGTCTCTATTACCATGGATTTGTCAGTTTTCTCCTTGCAGTGCCGTCAGGTTGAAGTGTTAAATTAATTGAACCTATTATCACTATGCTGAGATACCTCAGTTTTTATTACGTGTTTGTGACTATAGTTTATTCTGCCCTGTTCATTTCAAACACTGAGTGTTTTTATATTTAAAATATGTTCCTGAAAATAGCAGAGATTGGATTTTGTATAATTTATGAAGTCTGGTAATATTTTTCTTTTATTAAGTTCCTTATATTCAATATAATTATAGATAGTTAGATTTAAATATAAAATTTTATTTTGTGTTTTCTATTTGTCAGATCCACTATGTTTTTTATTCTCCTTTTTGGTTGTTTTTTAAAATATTTTTGTAACTCCATTTTTAGTGGTTACACTAGAAATTATAAAACATACCAAAATAACTCATCTAAGGTTAAAGTTTGATTGACTTTTGTCCCCCATCCAGATCATGGAAGAACATTTTTATATAATTAACTCCAATTTTATTATTCCTACTTAGCATTTTAAATGTCTCTTATTTGGATTTATTTTTAACCATTCCAAACATGTGATCATTCAGTGTTCATACACATTTGTACAGATGTTTGTAAATTTCCTTGTTTTTCTGCATTTCCAGACATCCATCCCTTTAGAGTGTCTCCATCTTCTGTGGTTCTTTAATGAAATTCTGCTAATAACAAAGACATTATTTTGATTTATTTCCTGATGACAAAAATGACTTCTTATTGTCTATGTAGTAATTCTGGAGTAGAGGAATGCTACTGAGTTTGGAATGCTTTATTTCATCTGGAAATATTGCTGAATTCTTATATTGACTTTTAATAATGTGTTTTGTTTTCAATACAAATTATCATATATGAATATAATTAAAATGTGGTCTCTACATGTGATAGGCAGAAAAATGCCCTCCTCCCACCCTGGCAAAGCTGTCCACGTCCTAAATCCCTGGAACCTGTGAATATGTGTTACCTTACATGAGAAAAAGGGCTTTGCATAAGTGATTAAGTTAAGGATTCTGGGATAAGGAGATGGTCCTGGATTATTAGGCTGGGCCCACTATAATCAAAAACATCCTTATAAGTGAAGGAAGGAGGCTGATGAGGCAAAATCTGAGTGATGTGATGTGAGAAAGACCCAACTGGCCATGAGGAAGGGGCCCTTAAAAAGCTAGAAAAGGCAAGGAAATGAATTGTGCTTCAATGTCTCCAGAAAGAAACACAGACCTTTGACACCTTGATTTTAGACCCATGAGACCCATTTCTGACTTCTGATCTCTAGAACTGAAAGAAAATGAATTTGTGTTATTTTAAACCACGAAGTTTGTGGAAATTGTTTGGGTTATTGGGCATTAGGAAACTAATACACTACCATTCTAATTTTTATTCCTATAACTTCATATCTATTTCTAAGGCAGTCTCTTCCTAAACATTATGTTGTTCTTTCAACCCTATAGTTGCGCCAACTTGCTGGACTTGACCTGGGCAATAAGAGGTAGTTTCTGTGCACTCGGATTTACCAATTCTATTATTTCATATCTATGTTGAAGCTTAGTCTGCTGAAGGCAGGGGACTAGCTCTTTTCTTTAAAAAAAAAAAAAAAGCCATGAAATTATTCACATTTTGACTCTCCTAAAACTTCACCTACCCCCAAATCATAAAGAACCAGTTTTATTTAGTTTGGATTTGGATGTGTAGCAAAAGATACATTGCTTTTTCTCATCAGGTCTTTGTCCAAATCCTTTGCTTGTGCTCAGAAGCACAGCCTCAATCTTCATCTCAGAGCTAGCCATTTGATACTCAAAATTTGAAAACTTTTTTTTTCTTTCTAATGTCACAATTTTCTCTTAAGGAATAAGTGCAGAATGTCAAGATGTTTGAATGTGAGGAGGGACATAGATTGAACAGCCATAGTGCATTAATATTTTTTCAAAATACTAAATATAAGATTTTGTTAAAATTGCACTTGCATTGTTGTGAGAATATTTGTCAAGTTTGTACACATTTTTCTTAAGTTCAGTATTCAATGTTTTATTTTCCACTATCTCTTCTTTTTTCAAAACATTATTTTCTTTCTTTTCTTTGATCTTTGAATGATGTCACATACTACATTCTAAAGTGTTAACTCCTTTCTCTTGAAAAAATATAATAATGGCCTGATGAAAAAGATCAACAGGTGAATAGTGTATTCAACTATTCCCACAGCAATGAAATTGCAATTACTAGACAGGTCTAGCTTTAGAAAAACATAATTGATGTCTTTCCCGTATTTCTTCCATTAAAATTATTTTGTTCTTTAAATAGTATTTTATTCAGTAATGGAAGGAAAGCATTCAAACTTTAAGCAGAGATGCATTGTTAAACACCATGTTTACAAATGAGTTTACTGCATTCAAATTCTCCCAATAATAAACTACAAAATTAGCTTCCAAATAAATATGTTGAAAATCAGGACACTTCCTTATTTACTGAAAATAAATTTATTTTGACTACAATACCTTTGCAAAAAACTAAGATTTAGAATATAAATGTGTGTGAATATGTATACAATAAATATGTATGTATACACATGCATCTGTTTATACATATTTTTATATATTTCCAAATGTCTAGTCTCCTAACACACTGTTCACATCATTTATTCCTACCCTTACTAAAAAACAAAACACAAAAAAAACACACATACAAAAAAACACACCTTGTAACCAACTAGTGTCCTTGATGCCTATCTTGGATTACTAATATATGTTGTTATGTTTGTATTTCTTACTTATGAGGGGAAATAATTTCTGAGGCACCAAATAAGATATTAAAGGTGATATATATCCATAAGCCAAATCTTCACTATCAGTTTTATCTTCAATTTTAAGTTCACTTAAGTTGATTAAGTGTCCAAAACTCACCATAACACAAAAAAACTCACTAATGAACTGATCACAAAGCTTCCATTCAAATATACCCCCATTTAACATTAATGCCTTTACACATGACTCTTGTCAATATCTTTTTAAAAAATTTAATCAGTATTCTGTTAATTGAAAAGGTGCAAAACAATGATAAGCTTAAATAATATATGTTTCATAAGATGCAACATTGCATGAAGTTATTGATAATGTTTTTGTAGAAGCGCTCTACTCAAATGTAAATGCATGACTTATAATCAGCTGATATGCATTGATTCAATATCTGCTCTGATCAATTGCATTTCTCTTGGTAAGTGCTCATGCCACACAAGTTGTTAAACATTTTGCATGACACCATGTCATTATAGCAAAGCCTTTGGCACATATGGATCTGTCAGATATGGTCTACTAAACAAATGAAAATAGAAAATGGACAAAGATAATGAGGGATTACATACTTCAGAGGAAAATGATTTATATATCAATAGACAAAGAGTGGCCCTTGAAATAGTGATAAAACCTCAGGTAGTTTTACATAATTGAACCTTTAATGATTATGTTTGTGGGCCTACTATAAAGTGATAAGATAATGTTGTGCAATCATGAAATTTTCTCTGAAAAATTATGCACAAAAAATCAACCCAATCCATTTCTTATTCATTAAAAGCCTGGTGTGAAACAGCAATTCCAAGAACATTATGTTAAGTATATACACTTATTGAAATAAAATTTTTTCATCATATTTGGTTTCATTTAAAACATAAACTGAACTTCTATTTGTTTGCTTTATCATTTATTACAAAAATTTTTTACCCTGTGCTAAAAGGATTTATTTTAAGTGGACTTTTTCAAGTAGCAAGTTTTCATAGTTAGTAAGAACCTCCTACATTACACACTGTAATAAGTACAATAAAGGAAATATTAGGAATCCCTGGTAGCCTCTAACAGAGCAACCAGTCTTAGTCATGGAGGATTGGGAGACCTCACTAAGAACTTTTTCATTAGGCTGAAATATGCATGTTGAATAAAGCAGGAGCAGGGTAGAGGAAGGTGGTACATGCTTTTGAGGGAGAAAAGAGCTTGGAAGAAAGCCTGCAAGTGGGACTAAGCATAATGCATCTCAGGTAATGGGTGGGATGGGGTGGGGAACCAACTTGGCTGGAGTGTGTAAAACAAGACTCACAACAGAGGGAATGAAGAGAAATGCAGAGAAACCAGATTTTGAAAGAAGCGTAGAAGTTATATTTTAAAAGTTAATAATGAAAAGCAGAGGCTATAACACACTAATACAGGACTGCAATCTCAAATCTGAAAACTTTTGGCCATATCTGTTTAGGAATTCAGATTTGTGGGGAATAAAAAAGATAAAAAATTGCATGTACTGCATATTTTATACATTCCAGACAGACATCAGGCAAGGGAATTCAAAAAAGTTCAGACTAAATAGGATAAATAAGTAGTGTCATGCCAAAGTAAAGTTTTGTTGCTAGTGGGTTTTGGCAATAAACTTAGAAAAAAATGTGCCAAATGAAGACCACAAAGAAAAGGACACAACATTAGGCCACCTTTATTTCTGTCCTCTCTCTTTTCCCTTCAAATGTGTTGTATTAGTCTGCCAAAGGGGTGCTGATGCGAAGTGCCAGAAATCTGTTGGCTTTTATAAAGGATATTTATTTGGGGTAAAAGCTCTCGGTTACAAGGCCATAAAGAGTCCAATTCAAGGTTGCTTTCTTACCAAAGTCAGTTGCCACATGTTGAAGCAAGATGGTCTCTGATCTCTGCCTCGTCTCTCCTTTCTCTCCAGGCTTCCAGTCCTCTCTCTCTCTCCTGGTTAGGGCTTGTCGCTCAGGGCTTCATATGTCAGTCTCTGCTGTCTTCCCAAGGTTAGCTGTAGCCTATCAGGCAAATGGTCCATCTCTCCCTGGGTGCAAGGATCAAACATGACAGACCTTTCTCTTCTGATGTGTCTTCTTGATTAAGTATCCATTTATACCAGCCCACCAAAGGGGTTGGTACTCAACCTGAGTCACACCCTACTGATGTGGTCGAATCAAAAGCCCTAAATTGATTTTATCAAGTAAACTTAAATCCTTTGAATTTAATACAATCAAAGGGAATCACACACAGAGGAACAGATTAGTTTATAAACATAATCTTTTTGGGATTAAAAAAATTCTCAAACTGTCACATGTGTGTTTCTTCTTTACTCTCTCTCTTAGTGTTATACTTTCTCAGCTGCTAAACAAATACCATACAATGGACTGGCTTAATACAACAGGAATTTATCAAGTCATAATTTCAGAGACTAGAAGGCTTTCTTTCTTCTGGGTTGGTATCTTCTAGCTGGCTGGCCATCTTTTAAAAAAAATTATCTTTTATATCAATGTTCTTCCATTCACAAGATAATAACTACAACAATAAATCTCTTTGGTCCATGGTTACACCCCCTCACCCATTATTCCATTATTTTTGTTAATTATTTAATCTTGAGAAATTTGGGATGATGTCCACTCTGACTGCTTCAGGCTGAGAGGGGACATAGAAACTATGTGACAGAGGAAAGGAATTGTTTTGCTTGCAGGTGAATATACTCCTTGTTTTGGGGATGGGACTGGTTCATCATCATCATTTTGTTAGTTGTCCAGGGCAAGCCTGAAGAACTGGCAAGTAGGAGTTGGCTGCAACTCTCCTGGGTTTCATGGCTCAAGGGGCATATAAACAATATGAAAATTTAAGTCTCTGAGAAATATACTTAACAGGTATGTTGAAAATTACAGGTTCAAATAAAAGGAGTAGAGGAACCTTGATTAGGGTAATTATAAATGAGTATAACCATGTTATATTGGGGAAATAGATTTTCATATATTCCCAAATAGGGCCTGCTAAGGGAATGTTGATTTTATGAGTCTGTGTGGCTTGCCTTTGGTGTTGGGACATCCCTAGAGTCCTATAGAGCACTTATCTTTGTGGCTTTGTATGCTGTGGCAATTTGTGAAACCTGCCCGAGACCTATATAAGCATAACCTACAGAATGAACTCATGACTCACTTTGAAATCTCTTAACCATAAAAACTCTTTAAAATTTTCTTTAATATTTCCCCCTTTTGGTCAAGGTCTTTTTCCAAATACATTGCTGATTAATGCTTAGTAATAATCCCTTGGTGCCAGGGAGTCTCATTCCTGAGAGTCATGTCCCACGTCAGGTAGAAGGTAGTGAGTTTATGTGT
>JAQZBX010075920.1:0-14522 GCA_029593785.1 Cabassous unicinctus
GCACTTACCCTTCCAGATGAATTTGGTAATTGCCTTCTCTAATTCTGTAAAGTAAGCTGTTGGGATTTTCATTGGTATTGCATTGAATCTATAAATCAGTTTGGGCAAGATTGACATCTTCACGATATTTATTCTTCCAATCCATGAACACGGAATATCTTTCCATTTGTTTAGGTCTTTTTTAATTTCTTTTAGCATACAATGTACATTTTATTCCATATCACCACACAATGTTTACATATAGATATCTCTTAAAAATGTTTTTTCTTTACTAATTGTATGTAGTGCCTAAATCTTTCATTTTACCATGTAGAACTGAAGAGTAGAAATCCTCATTGAATACTATCCTACAAATTGTAATGAGCTGCAAGGGTGCCAATCTGAAAGAAATTGAAGTCTTGAAAGAGCAGTGTGGTTTACAAACTCTTGGCTTTAGTGATTTCAGGCATATAGGATCCATATGCAAGACAAAATAAATTAGTGTTGGACAGAATTCTAAATTGTACAATATTGAACAAAAGATCACAGTGGAACCTTTTATTTAAAGTAGCACCAGTCCACACCTGATCAGAAAAGTTTTTAAACCTTGCGAAGCTGTCAAACTTACAGTATGAGATACAAGTTTTCTATCATTCTAATTTTCTCCTGAAATTTTGAATTTAATCACTGGCAACAAATTACTATCAGTTGTTTTCCTTGGCATGGCAGGATAATTTTACTCATTAAAAAATAGTTTATTGAGATGAAATTCACATATATTCACAATGTTGTGCAACCACCCTATCTAGTTCTAAAATATTTCCATCACTCCAAAGTAAAACTCCTTACCTGTTAAGCATTTTCTCCTCATTCCCACCCCTCCCAGCCCCTGACAAGCACTAATCTGCATTATATCTCCAGCAATAACTAACCATGAAAATGGTGACATATTATTTTGTGAGAAGAATGATTCTACTGCATGTTGTGAATAGATAAATTATGTTTAAATGATTTACTTAGTGGTGACTTAAAATATTGTAATTAAAATATTTGTGTATAGAGGCCAGTCTTAGAGATTCTCAAAAAAATGTGAAAAAAGAACTAATTACTTCTTTGGTGTAACTAAAAATATATTTGTTGAGAGCTAAAGTTTTTAAAAAGGTTAATTCCTATTTTATTGCTTATTCCTTTAGTTTCCTTCTGGCATATGAAGCCCTTTGATAATGAAAAATAATAGTAATAAAATTATACACTATTTTTAGTGGTTTATCAGTAGTAATGTCAGATTCTAGCTCAGAAATACCATTATCTGATGTTTAGACTTAGAAAAGTAGGAAGAAACCAATATAAAATTCAGAAGAAAAACTATTTTTAAAATGATTTGTTTTTATTATAATGTGTGTAGAGAGACTCTATGCTCAGCTTTATGATTCCAGAGATAGTTTTCCTATAACTCTTATTGTTTAAGAAAACAGTAAAATGTGACTTTGTCAGGCCCTCTGAGGTATTTAATTTTATGCTTTTCTTGTATAGAAACAGTCCGAATTTTTATGACATACCTTTTTTTAAAAAAAGGACAAATATTGCATGATCTCACTGATTTGAAACAATTGGAATAAATAAACTCAGAGAGTCAGAATATAGAATATAGGCTACTAGAGAATGGGGTGGGAATAGGGAATGGGAAGTTAAGGCTTAAAATGTACAGGACTCCTATTTGGAATGATGGAAATATTTTGGTAATGGCTGGTGCTAATGGTGATGGTAGCACAACATTGTGAACATAATTAACAGCATCTGAATGTGATTAAAAGTGGAAATGTTAGATTGGATATATGGTAACAGAATAAAAAGTTTAAAAAAATGCATGAAACTACACTACACAAACAGTAAAACCTAAGTTAAATCTTGGACTTTAGTTAATAGCACAATTATAGAAATGTGCTATCATCAATTGTAACAAAGGTTCCACACCAATGCAAGGTTTTGGTGGTGGGGTGGTGAATGGGAATCCTGTATTAAAATTTATGCATGATTGTTCTGTAAACCCACCACTTCTCTAATAAAGAAAAAATAAAATAAATGTTTCATCATCAGGAAATTTTAAAATTAATTTTTGGTTCAAATTTGATGAATCATTAAAAAAATCTTTAAAGGAAAAGAAAAATGAAAGATAAATATTGTTTTGTGTTTCTCAGTACCTGGCTTATAACTAATTAGTGGGTTGTGAAATCAATTTAGTGGGTTGATATAAGGACTAGAAAAATATTTAGGGCAGTGAAGCTATTCTGTATGTTACTGTGGTGGATACATGACATCCCGCATTTGTCAAAACCCATAGAGCTGTACACACAAAGAGTGACCCCTAATATAAACTATGGACTATAGTTATTAATAATAAATCAATATTGGTTCATTAATTGGAACAAACGTACCATACTAATGGAGGAGGCAATGGAAATTATGGGACTCTGGCACAGCAAAACAAAACAGAATCTTGGTCTCAAAAAATGTACCAAAGAGAAGACATGTTTTAAACATACTAAGAAAATTAAAAAAATCTTTTATTATAATGCTAAGGAAACTGTAATGAGAGCTTTTTATCTGAAGAAACCACTTTTTTTTCTTATTTTTAGGGCAATAACACAATTCAGCAGCTAATTTTTCTTGAATTCATAGACTCTGGGATGAAAAAGTATTTGTCAGCCAATAACTGTGTTAGATTAGCTAGAAATAAAGGCCAACCACTTCTTTCAAGTTTGATAGAAACATGCACATAAAACTCAATTGCAGCTATTGGTAAGTGACAAATAATTTGTGTTTACATGCATTTTCAATGGAAAAGGTTGATATGTCTATAAATGCAAACCCAGTGATTTTATTGCACTGAATACCAAATCTTAGATTAATTACAGATAGAAGCATTCAGCAAAATGTTAACAAGAGCTATTTCAAATAATTAGAATAAACCAGAAAATGGAAATTATCTTTATTTACCATTACCCAAAAGAGAAGTTACTACCCCAATTCTCTTGATTTATTTGCCCCAATTTTTTTAAGGATGTATTTTATTTATTTATTTCTCCCCACCCCTTCATTATTTTCATTTGCTGTGTCTGTTCATCTTCCTTGTTTCTTTAGGAGGCACCAGGAACCAAACCCAGGACCTCCAATGTGGGAGGGAAACACGTAATCATTTGAGCCACCTCCATTTACTGTTTTGTTGTATCTATCATTTTGTTTTTCTTTTTGTGTCTCTTGTTGCATCATCTTGTTGCATCAGATTGCCGCACCTGCTTGTTGTGCTAGCTTGTTGTCTTCTTTAGGAGGCATCAGGAATGGAATCAGGGACCTCTCATGTGGTAGGTGGGAGCTCAATCGCTTGAGCCACATCCACTTCCCTGCCCCAATTTTAAAGAGCCCACATATTACTTCAATTAAACAGCTTTTGTCAATATGAAACAAAATAGGGTAAGAACAATTTCTTCACATGTTTTTGGAAATCTATAACAAAAATCTCAAAGTATTGCAGTCCTATCCTTTTATCCTAATTAATTAGCCTAAATAAACACATCTACTGTTTGACTTTTAGATTGTGAAGCAACTCAAGATCTCATGTGTCTTGCAGGGTGAGTGTAATTTGAAAGTGGTTTGGAAGAAAACTTAACATAGATCAGGGCAGCTGGCCTCATTAGACACAGTAATATGTTCTGAGCAATTTAACTTAGGTTTAACAGTTATTCTATGTTTAAATATCATAGGAACTCACAGAAGACTGTTTGGAATAAGTAATATCCAGAGGAGAATTAAGAATTAACTATTAAAAGATATTCTTCGTTGATATCAGGACTAGAAAAATATTTGACCTGGCTGTCAACATAGTCAAACAGTCATGAATGACTAAAAAGTTGTTGAGAGATCTCCTGATGACTGCCAGTGAATGGTGTATTTCTTGGTTGCCTTGGATAGTTCTTCATGTTTATTAACATTTGAGAAGCTAGTATTTATGGCCAAAAGCAGTGGTAAGTTTTTTCCAAGGTGTTTGTTGGCTCTCACTATAGGTGGCTTTGCCTAACACACTAGTTCCCTTGACATTTGGCAAAATACAAAGAAAACTATTTAATAGATATTGTCCTGTATTTATTTTTTATTATGTGTTTCCACATTTGGCTGCTACTGATATGTTTACTTGCTCTGAGGTAATTATTTATTTATTTGTTTACTTAAATAATAAACTTTATTTTTAGAGCTGTTTTAGGTTTACATAAAAATTTTACAGAAATTACAGAGTATCCCATTATCTCCCTACTCCCTCACATTAGTACAGTACATTTGTTACAATTGATGGACCAATATTGATTTACTGCAGTAACTAAAATCCACAGTTTACATGAGAGTTCATGCTTTGCGTGTACAGTTCTATGAGTTTTGACAAATGTATAATGTACACAGTCACCACTACGGGATCATACAGAATAGTTTCACTGTGTTCCACCTATTCTGCCCTTCCCTCCACCCATTGCCTCCCCTCCCAGCCCATGGCAACTATTGATCTTTTTACTGTCTCTATAATTTTGCCTTTTCCACAATGTCATATAGTTGGAATCATACAACATGTAGCCTTCTTTCAGACTGGCTTCTTTCACTTAGCAACATGCGTTTAAGTTTCCTCCATGATTTTCCATGGATTGATTTTCTCATTTCTTTTTATTGCTGAATAATATTCCACTGAATGGATATGCCACAGTCTTTTATTCACTTCTGGAAGGGCATCTTGGTTGCTTCCACTTTTTGGCAATTATAAATAAAGCTGCTATAAGCATTCATATGCAGGTTTTATATAGACATAAGTTTTCAACTCCTTTGGGTAAATACGTAGGAGTGCATTTGCTGGATCATATGGTAAGCTTATGTTTAGCTTTGTAAGAATCTTCCAAACTATCTTCCAAAGTGGCTGTACAATTTTGGGTTAGTTTTTCATTCAAAGTTTTAGTACTAAATAAAATACCAAAAATACAATAAAATAAATAAAATAAGTGATGGCTTTAATTTCAGAACTTGGCTAAACCAATGTATGAACAAAATATATCTTGCTCTGTTTTTATTTTATACATAGAAGCAAGGCCAGAACTAGGGGAAAATGTGTGAGGCACTTGCTGGGGTGCAAGATTTGAAGTGGGCTGGGACCAGATAATGACCGCTCTTCTCTGGAGTCTGAATATTATTCTGAATATTTAGGTGAGGAGTTAGCTAGGATTTCTGAATCAAAGGAGTGATGTGATCAAATCTTCCTTTCAGAACTGCTCTTTCACCAAAACTGATTGAAATGATAAATGAATAACAAGAATAGGGAGGAGCAGCAGTTACATGCCATGAACATTGCATCAAGGAATTTCTAGTAGATTCAGTCCAGATGAGACTAGATTAAAGGAGCTGCCCAAGACTCCAAAGCTTCCTTAGAAGGTAGTGAAGTGTTGCAGCCTTTGCAGGAAATGATGAAATTCTGACCTCCCCCTTCGAGACCTCCTAACCAGGAAGGATTAGAGTTGGTTCCTGGAAAACATCAGCAGGGGTAACACGCAGACCATTCTTCTCGGAGCCCCTAATAATTAGCATTACTTGAAGACATACGTGGCCAACCAAGAGATACATCAAAATGAAAACTCATCATCTACAAAGTCATGATAGAAAAGGACGTATGTAAAGCATTGAAACCATTAAATAAGCAGAGTATACAATTGTGTTTACAAAGTAAAACAATATAATTTTTGAAAGTGATGATACATTTAAAATTAACCCCAGATTATAATAAAAAAGCAGTGGTCTAAGTCTTACAGATATAGTAGGGGAAAAACAACGATTTGCTCTCATGGATCTAAGATCCCAGTGAGAGTGGACTCAAGTTACAAGCAAATAAATGTATAATATATCCAGTGGATATAAATGCAAAGAAAAAATATAGAGTGAGAAGATAGAGAGTGGTGTGGTACTATTATTGATAAGATAACAATGAGAAAATTTCCTGAGGGAATTTAGAAAATTATTATACAGTAGGTGAAATTTCTCCAGGAGGACTTAATCTCTAAATACGATTCCCATTTACTTAAGAAAAAGAGGGCCTCATTAAATAGTATCAAATGAAATAAAAGTTTTTATATTAATGAAGAGTTATTAAACATTATTTCCACTCAGTTAAAAAAACAAAACTATAATACTTGATGTCCCTCCAGCATGTGTTTTTATTACTGCCTATGCATCCGTTGTTTTGTTTAAAACTTCATGTTTATTGACAAAGGTTCTTGACCAGCTGGCTTCTTGCAGTAGCCTGATCCAGGAAGCATCTTCTTGTCAACTACTTTAGAGTATCTTTAGAGTTGACTAAGTCTTTCAACTGGACAGAGGTTTATATTGAAGATGAGGGTGATTTGAATCAATTAAGAAATAGAATTTCTTGAATTTATGAAACCATCTCAAGTACTGTTTTTACTTTCTCATGAACTCTGGGTGAATAGTTTTCCTATTTGAGTTACAGATGCAGTTTTACATTTTAAACAATGTGCGAGGTAAGAGATGGATTCACGTGAATCTTTACTTTCTCCCAGTTTCCATGATTGTACAATAACATACATTAAAAGGCCCAATCTTAATTGTACAGCTTGAGGAGTTTTATACATGTATATATCAGTATAACCACCTCTGAGATCAAGAGACAGAACTTTCCAAACAGAAAAGTTTCAGCACTTCAGAAGGTGCTCTTCCCAGTCAGTACTGCCCCCGTGGTAACCACCATTGTGGTGTCCATCACCATCAGTTAGGTTTACAGTTACCTGTTCTTGAACTTCATAAATGTTTTTGTGCCATATGTAATCACTTATGCCTATCTTCTTTCACTTCACATAATGACTCTTCATAGCATATTTCATCCTTTAAAGGCAAATATAAGCTCAACAATTTAACATGAGAGGAGATTAGAAAGTATTTTTTTTTCCTCATTAAAAATAAGTTAATCATCTTGACTCTAAGGTCCTGGTGATTCCATCAAGTTCTACCTCCCTGATATTGCCTGCAGGTGTGGTAGTTGTTAGCGCTCTACCTTCTGGGTGTGGGTGGGATTGTACCGCCTGCCACCTCAAGGTCAGGTGTGGCAACTGACTAGTTCTGGAAAATACAATGTGAGTAGATGTGACGTGTCATTTCTGAGCTGGATGATTTAGTTGCCAGTGCTAGATTCTCCAGAGCTCTGTAACCAGCACATTTCACGCAGGAGCTGCTAGAGCAGTCTGGGTTCCGAGTAAGAATGATGCAGAGCAAATCCACCAGCTGGCCTTTGATGGTCATTCATGTGAGAAAGAAACCTTTGTTGTTTCCAGCAGCTGCAATTTGATGGGTGGTTGTTACCAAAGTATAACTTAGCCCATGCTGAGGGATTCTAAGGGTGAGAAGGAAAATTTGGGTAGGAACACGGTTCACATTCCTGGCTGATATAAGTTTCAGATGCGGTCTTGGGACTAACATCACCCCTGAAGGGGTGCATGCTTCTTCTATTACTTTTTGTATAGTTCCTAAGCAGACTTCTCATCAGCACCTATTTTATTCAAAGCCCAGTAACATTCTTGATCTGGTTCTTTATTTAGTATAGCTCTCTGATAGTCTCCTTTCACTTGTCCTACAGAATTATTCCTCCAAGTGAGGGGTTATACATGATGACTGATTTGGGGAACACTTGTCGGTGCACTGACTTACATTCTTTAAGTTCCCCAGTGAGCTGTCCTCACTTTTCTCTGTGTAAAATCTGAAATTATCAAGTGTGCCATAGCCAGGCTGGTCTTTGCACATTTCTCTCTAGCTGTGTAGGATCAGTGTTTTTAAAGTGATTTCATGTTATGGATTGTAAGTCTTAAAACTGGCGTGAGTTATAGCTTCTGTCTTTCCATTAAACAATTAAATACTTCATTTGTTCACTAGACATTTATCGAGTGCTCTGTATGTCCCAGGAACAAAGCCAATCACGATGGACTCACTGATGAGTAAATTGTGGAATGTGTCCTAAAGGAGCTCACCTTCTGGGGAGGGCAATCAGAAGGTGAAAAAAGACAGTGGAATGGGATAAGTGTTATAAGAACCCTATATAGAAAGAAGTGATTAACTCTTACTGCTGTTAACGGTGGGGGTGTGGATGTCAGGAAGAACTGCACAGATTTGGCAGCTTTTAAACTTAATCTTGAGGTCATGAACAGTTCTCCAGAAGACTGGCATAAACAAGCATTAAGTTTGACAGATGTTTCAATATTGGCAATATAGCACAAGGCATTGTTTCTTAAAATTAAGTAAGGTGTAGACTATTTTTCAAGGAAAACATTCTTGAGAACCTCTAGTTTTGACTTGAGTTATTTTTATTGTAATAGCAATAAACTATACACAAACAAAATTTGATGTAAAATTCATGAGGTTATAACCCCATGTACTGCTACAAAATCGCAGCAAATTTATAGTGTCATACTCTAATAAAAAGCTTTAGAAACGTCTAGTAAATTTAGGGGGATTCTTTATGAGTTCATTGATGCAAGAAATAATCATATTGCATATTCTGGTTAAAATGTAAAATTATTTTTACTAAAAATCTTTCCCCAAAAGCCCAAGTTTATAAGAGAAACTCCGAAATTAGTAAGTCAAATAAATTCATGTGTGACAATTTATCAATGTGCCAACTGACTTATTTTCATTAAAAAAAATTTATTGAAGTATTTCATTCATACATGAACACACATAAAATGTATAGTAAAAGTTGTGAACTTACAAAACAAACATGCATAACATACATCACCCCACCACTAATACCTTGCATTGCTGTGAAACATTTGTAACAAGTTATGAAAGAGCATCATCAAAGTATTACTACTAAATATAGACAAATGATGTTTTAATTCATTGCTAAAGTTCAGTTTAATGGTATAAAAATGTGTTTGGCTATTTTCCATTTTACTTGATTCCTTGAATTTTGATTATGATCGACCATTTCTGAATCATTACAGAACACTGTTGATTTTTTTCTTAAAAAAAAAAAAGTTGTTAAACTACTCAAACATTATTTAATTAACCCATCAGTTCAATGATGTGCTCCAAATTATAATACTGAAAAATATGTTAAGGATCTATTAACACATAGTCACATTCACCTTTACTGCTAAGGAATCATTTCAAGTTGATACCTATAGAGATGGGATCAGTAAAGTATTCTATTCTCAATATGTATATGGATTGATTACCATAATGCCAGTCCTTTGAATACAGATTGCTTATGTTCCTTTGTACCCTCTTATCCCTCAATTCTCCCTCAGTCAATTCTACTTGTCTCGATTGGAAATACTCTGGAAACAGGTTTTACATCTTGCCATTTCACTTGTTAAATACTCATTAACACATGAAGGTCAACTCTGTTCTTTACTCAATAACCTAAGATGAAACAACACATTATTCATTGCATTTTGTTGTTACATGATGGCAAAATCAAAGTCTATGCTTATTAAAGTATCCTACAAGAACATCTTCCAATTATAAATTATCACTGCAAAAGACAAGCGAAGTCTTTCTTGGAACATATTTCAATATTAGTACAAGGCCAGATATGGAGTGTTTATCTGTCATTTTCACATTAGGACAATGTCTACTATTTCAAGACTTCTTAGGACTAAAATTCCAATCATGTAAGCTAGGTATTTGGCCACATTGTCAGCTTGTCCCTTTGTATTTCATTGCTAAGCAACCAAAGAAAGTGGTTAGGTAACCTGAAGAGTATCATATAAATCTGTTTGGTTTTGCTTTATCTTTATTATGCTTAGGAAATTTCATATCTTAACAAAATAATTATAGTTACAACTTAATTAGCACTTCGCATGTGCCAGAAACTTTATTATAATTAAGGCTCACAATAACGCAGACACCATCATTTTACTTATGAGGATCTAATCCTTGATCAACGTCCTACTAGATATTTTATGTTCAGATGATACCAAGCAATAGTGGATTATTTTGCTCCTGATGCACATTTTTTTTTGCAGGATAAATAATGCATATGTATTGCATATAATATTTAATATAGTCACAGTTGTCAATGAAGCATCATAGTTTCCTCTTAGGGAAAGACAGCAATTAGCATTAATACTATCCTCTGGCCAAGGACAGGATTTGCTGGCCAAGGCTGACTCCCAACAGAGGTTATCCCAAATTGGCAAGGTAGGGTGCCCAAAATTTGCCTAACTAATGCCAGTTTTGGCAAAGAATTCATTGTGGGGTCCTATACAAAACATGCAACTAATGTTTGACAAATGATGATGGGTAATCAAGTTGAGGGATATTTTCTAAGACTAGGCAAACAAGCTATTCACAAATAAAATTACATCACTGATAACAGAGTCTGTTGTTATTAGGCATAAGAAATGGGGATGGACAGTGGCATGAATCAAACAAAAATTCAATCTTTGGAGCAATATTGGGGCGTTTGATATATACTAGACAAAATCTAAAATGGGTATCTAAACTGAAGCAGAAGATTTCAAACTGGAACAAACGGGTTTGTATTCAGGCTTTACAAATCAAGTTCACAGAGTGGCATCTCCATTATTATAATGTAGGATTCAGGAGAATATCCTGAAAACTGGAAAACAAGTACAAAATCTCAATGTTAGCAGTAGAATTCTGAAGCAAGGAGCAATTCAACAATGAGATTAAGTGAAACAGCTCTAGGAATTTCCACAAACTTCCTCCCTTCATGTGGAAGGCCCAGTGCACTTTAAAGACCAATTACTGAGACACTGGGGTTTCAAAGAGAGAAAGAGTTTATTTGTTTGTACAAGCAAAGGAGACAGTGGCTTAATGGCCCCAAACTGCCTCTGATTTTTAGGATTTTAGGGTTTTTATGGATTCAAACAGGGGAGCATGGAGTGATTACCATCAAAATAGTAAACACATACAAAGGGTGAGCCTAGTTTTGGAATAACCATAAGCAAAGGTCAGGTCAGTCTAGAATTACCATCACAATAGTAAGCATACAGAGGGTAAGGCTAAGTCTAGAGTAACCATAAACAGGGGTGAGACCACTCTAGCTAGGATCAGTAATTTCAGTTATTAATTTTGGTTATTGGTAATAGATTTTTAGGACTTTAGGGTTTTTATGGCCTCAGAAAGGGAAGGGTGGAGTATGCTTATAATAGTAAGCATACACAAGGCTGAGGCTAAGTCTAGAATAACCATGAAAAAGGGTGAGAACACTCTAGCTTCATTAATTTCAGTTATTAATTTGGCTATTGGTGATAGAGAAAATATCTGTATAATGATTTAGTAATCATAATTATTAGTTAATTCTTAACCCTGGGTTGTACAGAGAGACCTTAACAAGGCTTTAAAATCTGGATGATCTGGATGTCCAATGGGGAGCATGCTATAGTGTGCCACCCAGATCCACCTTCAAGACTGAGGCATTCATTTCCTCAGCTGACCCATTCCAACTACCACATGGCATCCACCATTTCCTTTTCTCCTGCTTGTGTGCTGGGTCTGTGAGGATGTTGATGCTCTTTCCAAAGCTTCTACTTCATTTTGGGTTACAACAACTTCACTCCAACTCTTGCTATAACTACATGGGCCACAAATGGATGTTACTTCATACTTTAAATGTCTTACAGAGGTTTTGGTTAAATGCCTCCATTAAATCTCTTACAGCAATTCCTTTTCTCTATAACTGAGTATAACCTGTTGCCAGCTGGGCTGTAGGATGATTTGATTGAGAGACTATGTTCCATTCCGACCCAGGTCCTTGGACTCTTTTCATACAGGGTACACCTTTACATCCAGAAATCTGTATTCTCTTGTATGAATAGACATGACTGGATCTTGGGGGGAAATACAGCTTAACTACGCTAAGTAACAAACTCTTACCACCTAATTGATCTTTTCATAATATCTGTTAAGTAATTTGAGGGCAGGAATTGTGCTAATTCACTGCATATCACAGGCCCTGTTGATGACGCAGTAAAATGTTTATAAAAGCAGGAACATGGTCATTTTGAGTGATCATGAGAATAGAAAAGCCTCTGGAGGAAACTTGTTTTGATTTGGTCTCTCAACAATGCAGAACTACTTCATCTTTGCAGATCATGCAATACCTGCTCAAAGCTAATTGAGATTTTAGCCATAGACAATAAATAGAATATAAGGAATATAAAATAATAAGACTAACTCTGAAAGCCATAAGGAAAACAGTCTCATTTTATGATCTTACCTTGTGTGTGACTAGTTGAACAAGTTGTTTATCTGAGATTTAAAAGAGAATCTTAAATCTTCAGAGCCAAAGTTTTTGCAGGTTTATTTAGTAAAAAATGTAAATATTGTTTTGACAATTCAATTTTTCTTCCCCCATTTCATTGAGGCCTGATTTTATTGAATCTGGAAGAATTTCCATAAGATCTTTGTCATTAAATGTATGAAGCTGCAATGCCGTGTCTGGCAACAATTCCTACGATGGTTTGCAGGTATCCATCAGGCCCTGGCACGTTTCCTCATAAGAGATCCATGATCATCGCTTAAGTTACAGACATTATTACAGGTACTTCAGAGCTTCTCAAAAGTTATCTTCAAGTGAAAGCAGTTTTGCATTCCTAAAGCAATGAGTATTTGGTAGCTTCTAAGAGTTTCTATTCCATCCAACTTGGTACCTACTACAAAATCTTATGAACTATATGTAGCCATCAGTTATATGGGGTTAGATAGGTTTTACCCCTTTCCCCCCTGAGTTTGACAACTAAAATTCTGTTCAAGATTGCCACAATTTTAAAAAAGTAGGAAACCAATTCTCCAAATTTATGAAATGTTATATTTTTTATAATGTAAACAATCCTATTATAAAATAAAAATCCTCATATTTTTTTGTGAACCTGAGATTTAAATAATGGATTTGCTTAAAGTGAATTGCCCTATGTTGTTCAAAATGAGGCAAAGTTTCATTTGCAGTGACTTTAATATTTATTACTAATGAGAGAAATTATGGTTCAATCTTGTTAAAATCTGCCATCCAACCTGTCTGAGACATGCTTTATATAATTAATTTTTGTTTTTGTATTTGTGTATGTGCATATATATGTGAATGGACTGAATGAATTACTCCCAAATGGCACTTACTCATAATGGTGTTGCTAAACCAAATAAAGTTTATTAGACTTTCCCCCCAATTATTTATTAAAAATACATGTGTACTTTTATGTGATATATGTGTCTCTGTTGTGTGTGTAACAATAGAGAAAATGAAGAAAACCAAAAGCTGATTTTTTTATAAGATCAATAAAATTAACAAACTTTTAGGCAGATAAACAAAGAAACAAGGAGAAAAGATGCAAGTGGTGAATTAATTTAAGCAAGAAACAATATTAATTTTCTACAATATCTTCCAGAAAATAGCAGGAGAGGGAACACTTTTTTATTCATTCTATGAAGCTAGCATTATCCTAAAACCAAAACAATGTAAAGACAGAAGGAAGGAAAACTACAGTCAATATCTCTCATAAACATAGACACAAAAGTCCTTAACAAAATGTCAGATAAAACGATGTATGCAAAGACTACAACCAAGGAGATTTTCTAGGTATGTATAGTTTATTCAACCTTTAAAAAGAAATGTAATCCATCATAGCAACAGGCTAAAGAAGTTAAATCATATGATCATATAAATTGATGCAGAGATGTCATTTGACCAAATTCAATACCCACTGATTTTAAAAACTCTCAGCAAACCAGAAATAGAGGGGAACTTCTTCAACTTGGTAAAGAACATCTTTTAAAAAAACCTACACCTAGAATCATACTTAATGGTGAAAAACTGGATGTTTTCTCCTTAAGATCAGGAACAAGGCAAGGTTGTTGTTTTTCTTCACTACTATTCAGCATCATACTTGGAAATACTATGTAGTGCAATGAGACAAGAAAATAAAATAAAGGTATACATATCAGAAAGAAAGAAATTAAACCATCTTTATTGGAAGATAACATGACTATGTAGAAAATCCCAAAGAATCAACAAAGAATTCCTGGGATTAGTAAGTGAGTATCATAAGGTGACAGGTTACAAGATTAATATACAAGTCAATTGCTTTTCTATTATACCAGCAATTAAAAATTGGAATTTTAAATTATCAAAGCCAATATCATTCATGATAGCACTTTAAAAAGAGAGTAATAATTAGATTAAAATCTAACAAAACATATACATGATTTACATGTGAAAACTCCTGAATCAGGTGAAAAAAAATCAAAGATCTAAATAAATAGATATTCTGTGTTCATGGATTAGAATAGTCAACATTGTTATGCTGTCAATTCTTAACTTCATCTATAGATTCAGCCTAATCTCAATCAAGAAGCTATTTTGAGGATATCATCAGATTGATAAAAAGGTTATATAGAAAGGCAAAAGATCTAGAATAGACAACACAGTACTGAAGTAGAAGAACAAAGTCTGAGGACTCACACTATCCAATATCAATACCTACTGTAAA
>JAQZBX010075921.1:0-14519 GCA_029593785.1 Cabassous unicinctus
CAGAAGAGGCTTTGAAGAATTTGGTAAAAGATTCTAAAAATGCTCAGAGTTAAACTAATAAATATTGAAAGAGACTGACGGTATCAAAAATTAGAACTAATTCATATTAGTTCAATATTAATTCATATTAGTCCAAGCTTCAGTTATACAAATCATGGAAAACAATAATTTGTCCAGAAGCTCAAAAAAGTATATGATAAGGAAAACCACAAATCATAAGGAAAGAAAGGATGCCTCTATTTCTGGTGCTGGGAAAGTTTTTAAACTATTTAAATCTACCATCATTGATGGGCTATTTTTTTTTTTTTTTACTTAATTTAATTTATTTATTTTTTAAAAATCAGTTTTATTGATATATATTAATAAAGCATAAATCAATCCAAAGTGTAAAATCAATGGTATTTGGTATAATCACATAGTTGTACATTCATCACTATAATCATTTTTAAAGGATTCTCATTCTTCCAGTAATAATAATAATAATAAACAACCCCCAACCAACCAACTGAAAAAACAAAACCTATTACCTCTCAATCTCTTTATACTTAGCCTGTGGTACATAGTTACTATTCATATCCTTCTTTCTAGTTTATTTGTATTGATATTTTGTAAAAACAGTCTTATATATCACCCATATTTGTATTTTATATGAAGTTACACTATCTTATACATTCCCATGTTAAATATTTTAGCTTTCCTTCTAGTAATATACACATCCTTACACTTTCCTTTTCAACCACTGTCATATCAATATAATAGCTCTGCTAGTCACAAACACCATGATGTGCTCTCACGACTTCCATTCATTTACAAAGAATTGTAAACAACTTTTTAATCAGTTCTGCATAGATTAATCATCAGTTTTCCATTCTCTACCCTCACTCTATTTTCTGGCGACCTATGTTCTAATTATTAATTCCATGAGTTTACATAATATATTTAGTTTATAATATTGCAATCATACAGTATTTGCCCTTTTGTGTCTGGTGTGCTTCATTCAGCATAAAGTCCTCCAGGTTCACCCATGTTGTTACATGCTTAATGACTTCATTTCTTCTTTTCGTTGCATACACCACAATATTTTAATCCATTCATCTGCCAATGGACACCTGGGTGGTTTCCAACTTTTGGCAATCTTGAATAACTCCACTATGAACATAAGTGTACAGATGGGTCTTTGTGTCTCTTTCAGTTCTTCTAGCTATATAACTAGTAATGGTATTGCGGGGTCACATGGCAAATCTTTATTCAACTTCTTGAGAAACTGTCAAATAGTCCTCCACAGTGGATGTACTGTTCTACATTCCCACCAACAGTGAATAAGCATTCCTATCTCTACACATTCTCTCGAACATTTAGAGTTTTCTGACTTTTAATAGCAGCCAGTTTAATAGGTGTGAAATGATATCTCATGGTAGTTTGCATTTCCCTAATTGCTAGTGACATTGAAAATTTTTTTCATGTGTTTTTTCATCATTTGTATTTCTTCTTTAGACAATTGTCTTTTCAAGTCCTTTGCCCGTTTATAAATTGGGTAATTTGTCTTTTTATTGTTGAGTTGTATCATCTCTTTATATATCATAGATATTAAAATCTTATCAGATATGTGATTGCTTAGTATTTTCCTCCAATGAGTTAGCTGGGTTTACAACCTTTTGAAAAAGTCCTTTGAGGTAGAAAAATGTTTAATTTAGAGGAGGTCCCATTTATCTATTTTTTTGTTGTTGTTGATGTTGCTCATGCTTTGGGTGTAAAGTTTAAGAAACTACAACCTACCAGAAGATCTTGAAGGTATTTTCCTGCATTTTAATCTAGGAGTTTTATGGTTGTCGCTTTTTATTTTTAGGACCTTGATTCGTTTTGAGTTAATTTTTGTATAAGTTTTGTGATAGGGGTCCTCTTTCTTTCTTTGGGTATGGCTACAGTTCTCCCAGCACTATTTGTTGAATAGACTATTCTGGCCCAGCTGGGTGGGCTTAACAGCCTTTTCAAAAATCACTTGACTATAGATGTGAGGTCCTATTCTGAGTTCTCAATTCAGTTCTATTGGTCAATCTCTCTGTCTTTATGACAGTACCATGCTGTTTTTGTTTTGTTTTGTTTTTTTCTCAGTTTCCCAGGCCTAGGCATTGAACACAGGACCTTGTATGTAGGAAGTTGGCACTCAACCGCTGAGCCACATCGGCTTCCTGAGTTGTTTTTTACCATTTGTTTTGCTTATTGTTAATTTGTGTGTGTGTGTGTGTGTGTGTGTGTGTGTGTGTTTTCAGGAGGCACCAGGCACCTAACTCAGGACCTCCCTTGTGGTAGGTGAGAGCTCAGCCACTTGAGCCACATCAACTTCCATTACCATGCTATTTTTACTACTGTAGCTAAGTAATATGCTTTAAAGTGAGGAAGTGAGAGTCCTCCAAACACATTCTTCATTTTTAAGACATTTTTGGCTATTCGGGAGCCCCTTACCCTTCCAAATAAATATGATTATTGGCTTTTCAATTTCTGCAAAAAAAGCTTTTGGGATTTTTATTGAGATCACATTGAATCTGTAAAACAATTTGGGTAGAATTAAAATCTTAATGACACTTAGTCTTCAAATCCATGAACACGGAATGTCCTTTCATTTATTTAAGTATTCTTTGGTTTCTTTTAGCAATATCTTGTAGTTTTCTTAATACAAGTCTTTATGTCCTTGGTAAAGTTTATTCCTAAATATTTGATATGTTAGTCACTCTAATAAATGGAATTTTTTTTCAGATTTCCTCCTCAGATTGCACATCAGTATTGTATAGAAATGCTATTGATATTTGTGTATTAATCGTTTATTGCATCACTTTGCTGAACTTGTCTATTAATTCTAGAAGCTTTGTTGTGGATTTTTCAGGATTTTCTAGATATAGGATCACATCATCAGTGAATAGTGAAAGTTTTACTTCTTTCTTTCCTGTTTGGATGCCTTTCATTTCTTTATCTAGCTTGATTGCTCTAGCTAGAACTTCTAGCACAATATTGAATAACAGTGAAAGACAGTGGGCATCCTTGTCTTGTTCCTGATCTCAGCAGGAAAGCTTTCAGTTTTTCACCATTGAGTACAATGCTAGCATAGTATTTTCATATATACACTTTACCATATGGAGAAAGCTTCTTTCTGTTCCTGTCTTTTGGAGTGATTTTATCAAGAAACGGTGTTGTATTTTGTCAAATGCCTTTTTTGCATCAATCGAGATGATCATGTGATTTTTCTTCTTCAGTTTATCAATGTGGTTTATTACATTAATTGATTTTCTTGTGTTGAACCACCCTCGCATACCTGAGATAAAACCCACTTGATCGTGGTTTATAATTCTTTTAATGTGCTTTTGGATTCAGTTTGCAAGTATTTTTTTGAGGATTCATTAGAGATATTCATCTGTAATTTTCTTTTTTCGTAGTATCTTTATCTGGTTTTGGTATTAAGGTGATGTTGGCTTCATACAATGAGTTTAGTAGTGTTCTTTACTCTTCAGTGTTTTGGAAGAGCTAGAGCAAGTTTGATATTAGATCGTCTTTGTATCATTGGGGGAATTCACCCATGAATCCATCTGGTCACAGGCTTTTCTTTTTTCTTTTATGTTTGTCACACAGTTTTATTTGTAATATTGAAAACCTTAAAGCAATGTTTATCACCAGTAATAACAGGGAAATGGTTGAATGAATTAAGGTATATTACCAGCCATTAAAAATGATGTTTATAAAGAACTTTTAATTATATGTGGAAATGCTAACAATAAAATGTTTTTGTTGTTTGTTTTGTTTTGCATTAACTTTGGACATGTTTTATTCAATATTTTTAAATGTCATTTTTTATAAAATAACTAAAAAATATGTTGTTATGATGAACTATAGGCATTTATCATAATTCACTTAATCATCTGGCTGTTATTGAACATTTCTACATTTCAATATTTATAACTTTATAAAAAATACTAAGCTGAATATTCCATTCCACATATAATTTCTTTATTTCTAATCAAGCAGCGGGCTTTTCGTCTTTGAAAGGTTTTTGATGAGTGTGTCTGTCTCTTCATTGTGATTGGTTTGCTGAGGTCTTCTGTTTCTTCTAGGGTCAGTGTAGGTGGTTCACGTGTTTCTAGGAATTTTTCCATCTTATCTACATTTTCTAGTTTTTTGACATACAGTTGTTCATATTGTCCTCTTATGATGTCTCTTATTTCTTCAGGATCAGTGGTAATATCCCCCATTTATCTCTGATATTTGTCATTCTGAATAGTAGGTGTCTCAGGTTAAGCCTAGTTGTGTTTATTCTATTTGAGGTGCATTTTCCTTCTTGGGTAGTGATATTTATGTCTTTCATAAGGGTAGGGAAGTCTTCAGTCATTATTTCCTCAAATATTCTTTCTGTCACTTTTCCTTTCTCTTCTCCTTCTCAGACACCGATAATGTGTTTGTTTCTGCATTTTCTGTTTTCATTCAAGTCACTGAAATCCTGTTCCATTTTTTTCATTCTTTTCTCTTTCTGTTGACTTGTTGGTTTCCACTCTAGATGTTCTTTCTTCAGAATCACTAATTCTATCTTTAAGCAATTAAAATAAGCTCTTATGAGCCTCTAATGTATTTTTAATAAATTTTTTATTGAAGTATATCATTCATACATGAACATGCATAAAAAATAAGTGTAGAGTAAAGACTGTGAACATACATGACATCATACAGGGGTCTCATATATCACCCCTCCACCAACACTTTGCATTGTTGTGAAATATATGTTACAAACTATGCAAAAGCTTCGTCAAAATATTACTAATAACTGCAGTCCTACCTTACATTTGGTGCAATTTCCCTAAACCCACCCTATTTTTTAAAAATATATTGTTATTACAGAGGTTGTGAACTTGCAAAACAATCATACATATTTGTAGAATTCTGATACAACACCCCTTCACCAACACACCACACCATGATGGAAATTTTGTTATACATTATGAGATAATATCATCAGACTGATCCCACCAACAGTGGTCCATAGCATACATTTGGCCCACTTTTTCCATATATCTCCATTGTCAACACAGTACATCTTTGGAATTGATGAAAGAAAATTATAGTATTGCTGTTAACTACAGTCTATAGGTCACACCAATTTTAGTTTTCCCATGCTTTTCCACATTCCCAACACCCTGCAATAGTGATGTACATCTGCTCTAGCTCACGGAGGACACTCTTGCATTTGTACCCTCTACCACAATTCTCATTCTCATCTGGGTACACTGTGTTATTCAGTACCTAGGTTATTCTTTAGCTTTTTTTCAATTGACATTTACTTCCAAAGACTACCCTTTTCAGCCACAATCCCATTTAAAAACCAGTTGCCACTCACTATACTGTGCTACCATCAACTCTATTCATTTCCACACATTTACAGTCAAGTTAATTAAAACTTCTACTTAAATAAATCAACCGCAGTTCTTCTCAACCCTCTTCTTATCTCCTAATAACCTGTACTCTAAGTTTTAACTCCATATGTTTATTCTTCATATTTAGTTCATATTAATGAGACCATGCAATATTTGTCCTTTTGTATCTGGCTTACTTCATTTAGTATAATGTCTTCAGATCATCCATGTTATCATATGTGTCTCAATTTCATTTCTTCTTACTGCAGCATAGTATTCCATCGTATGTATATACCTCATTTTATTTATCCATTCATAGTTTGATGGATACTTGGGTTGTTTCCATCTTTGGCAATTGTGAATAATGCCACTATGAACAACAGTGTGCAGATGTCTGTTTGTGTCACAATTTTTAGTTCTTCTGAATATATTCCTAGTAGAGGAATTGCTGGATCATATGGCAGTTCTTTATTTAGCTTCCTGAGGAACTGCCAAACTGTCTTCCACAGAGGCTGCACCATTTTACACTCCCACCAACAGTAAAGGAGTGTTCCTATTTCTCCATATCCTCTCCAGCACTTATTGTCTGTTTTTTCAATAATGGCCATTCTATGTGGTTTTAGATGATATCTCATTGTTTTGATTTGCATTTCCCTAATAACTAGTGATATGGAGCATTTTTACTTGTGCTTTTTGACCATTTGTCTTTCCTCTTTGGAGAAATGACTAAATCTTTTGCCCATTTTTAAATTTGATTGCTTGCTCTTTTATTGTTGAGTTATATGGTCTCTTTATATAGAATGGAAATCAAACTCTTATCGGATATGTGACTTCCAAATATTTTCTCCCATTGAGTGGGCTGCATTTTCACCTTCTTGATGAAGTCCTTTGAATCAGAGACGTTTTTAAGTTTGAGGAGGTCCCTTTTTTCCATGTTTTCTTTCGTTGCTCTTGCTTTCAGTGTAATGTTTAAGAATCCACCACCAACCAGAAGGTTTTGAAAATGTTTTCCTACATTTTCTTCTAGCAGCTTTATGGTTTCTGTTTTTATATTTAGGGTTTTGATCCATTTTGAGTTAATTTTTGTATAAGGTGTGAGACAGAGGTCCTCCTTCCTTCTTTTGGCTATTGGTATCCAGTTCTCTTAGCACCATTTGTTGAATGGACTCTTCTGCCTGTGTTGGGTGTGTTTGACAGGTTAGTCAAAAATCACTTGGCCATAGATGTGAGGGTCTGTTTTTGAACCATCAATTCTGTGCCATTGGTCTATGAGTCTGTCCTTATGCCCGTACCACGCTGTTTTTGCCACTGTGGCTAGGTAATATGATTTAATGTCTGGAAGTGAGAGCCCTCCAACTTTGTTTTTCCTTTTTAAAATGTTTCTGGCTATGCAGGACCCCTTACCTTTCCAGTTAAATTTGATAATTGTGTTTTCCTTTTATTTAAAAAATGCCGGTGGAATTTTGATGAGGATTGCATTGAATGTGTATATCAATTTGAGTAGAATTGACATTTTTATTTATTTATTTTTTTTAGAATTGACATATTAATGATATTTAGTCTTCCAATCCATGAGCATGGAATGTTCTTCCAATTATTTAGGTCTTTTTAAAATTCCTTTTAGCAATGACTTGTAGTTTTCTGAATACAATTGCTTTACATCCTTGGTTAAGTTTATTCCTAAATATTTGATTCTTTTCATTGCTATTGTAAATAGAATTTTTTCCCTGACTTCCTCCTCATATTGAGAATTAATGGTGTATAGAAACACCACTGATTTTTGTGTATTGGTCTTGTATCCCGACACTCTCCTAAAATTGTTTATTAGCTCTAGAAGCTTTGTTGTGGATTTTTCGGAACTTTGCAGATATAGAATCATATCATCTGCGAATAATGAAAGTTTTACTTCTTCCTTTCCAATTTGAGTGCCTTTTATTTCTTTTTCTTACCTGATTGCTCTAGCTAGAACCTCTAGCACAATATTGAACAACAGTGGTGACAATGGGCTTTCACTCTTTCACCATTGAGTCCAATGTTAGCTGCAGGTTTTTCATATATGGCCTTTATCATGTTGAGAAAGTTTCCTTCAATTCCTATCTTTTGTAGTATTTTTATCAAGAAACAATGCTGTACTGGTCAAATGCTTTTTCTGCATCAATTGATAAGATCATGTGATTTTCTTCTTTGATTTATTAATGTGGTGTATTATGCTGATTGATTTTCTTGTGTTGAACCACCCTTGCATGACTGGCATAAAACCTCCTTGATCATGATGAATAATTCTTTTAATGTGTTGTTGGATTCAATTAGCAAGTATTTAATTGAGGATTTTTGCATCTGTATTCATTAGAGAAATGGGCCTGTAATTTTCTTTTTTCATAATATCTTTATCTGGCTTTGGTATTAGGGTGATATTGGCTTCAATGAATGAGTTTGGTAGCATTCCTTCTTGTTCTAATTTTTGGAAGAGCTTGAGTAAGATTGGTATTAAATCTTCTTTGAATGCCTGGTAGAACTCACCTGTAAAACTGTCTTGTCCTGGGCTTTTCATTTTGGGAAGCTGTTTGATGACTGTTTCAATCTCTTCACTTGTGATTATTTTGTTGAGGTCTCCTATTTCTTCTAGGGTCAGTGTAGGTTTTTTGTACATTCCTAGGAATTTTTTCATTTTGTCTACATTGACTAGTTTTTTGGCATACAGTTGTTCATAGTATCCTCTTATGCTCTCTCTTATTTCTGTAGAGTCAGTAGTTATGTTCTCTTTTCATTTTTAATTTCATTTATTTTTTTTAGTCAGTCTAGCTAAGGGTTTGTCAATTTTGTTAATTTTCTCTAAGAACCAACTTTTAATTCTATTAATTCTCTCTATTTTTTTAATTCTCAATTTCACTTATTTCTGCTTTGATCTTTGTTATTTCATTCCTTCTAGTTGCTTTGGGATTAGTTTACTGTTCTTTTTCTAGTTCCTTCAGCTTTGTTGTTAGGTCATTGATTTTAGCTTTTCCTTCTTTTTTTAATGTAAGCCTTGAGTGCTATAAATTTTCCTTTCAACACTGTCTTCACTGCACCCCATAAATTCTCATATGTTTTGTTGTCATTGTTGTTCATCTCAAGATATATATAGATTTCTCTTGAACTTCCTCTTTGACCCACTGATTATTAAAAGTGTGTTGTTTAATCTCCACATATATGTGAATTTTCCCTTTATCTGCAGCTTGTTGATTTCTAAGTTTATTATTATCAGAGAAAGTGCTTTGTATAATTTTGATTTTGTTGAATTTATTGAGATCTGATTTGTGAGCCAACATATGGTCTATCCTGGAAAAAGATCCATGAGCACTTGAAAAGAATGTATATCCTGATGTTTTGGGGTGCAGTGTTCTGTGTAAGATTAGTAGGTTTGGTCCATTTATCATAATGTTCAAGATTTTTGTTTCTTTATTGATATTCTGCCCAGATGTTCTATCCAATGCTGAGAGTGGTGTTTTGAAGTCTTCAACTATTATTGTAAAGATGTTTATTTCTCCCTTCAGTTTTGCCAGGCTTTGCCTCAGTATCTTGGGGCACACTGGTGAGGTACATATAGATTTATGATTGTTATTTCTTCCTGGTGAATTATCCCTTGTTTCTAATAACAGTTTTGCTTTTAATATCTATATCAGCTGATGTAAGTATAGCTACCCGAGCTGGGGTTTTTGGTTAATGCATGCATAGAATATCTTTTTCCAACCTTTCTCTTCCAATCTATTGGTATCCTTGGGTCTAAGGTGAGTATCTTGCAGACAGCATATAGATGGCTCATATTTTCTTATCCATTTTGCCAGTCTGTGTCTTTTGATTGCAAAATTTAATCCATTAACAATAAATGTTATTACTGTAAAGACCATTCTTATTTTATCAATTTTGATCTTTGCATTTTATCTGTCATTATATTTTTGATACTTTTAGTTACTGTTACTGATATAGTCTTAATTGCTAGACTCTTTTCCAAGCCTCTCTCTCCTGTCCTTTCTTTTCAGGCCCTAACACTTACTTCAGTATTTCCTGCAAAGCTGGTCTTTTTGTTATAAACTTTCTGTTTCTATTTAACTGTGAATATTCTAATCTCACCCTCATTTTTTTTTATTTTTTAAAAATATATTGAAGTATATCCACTCATACATAAACATACATGAACAATAAGTGTAGAGTAATAGTTGTGAACTTACTTCACAAACATACATAACATCATACAGGGCTCTCATACCTCACCCAACCACCAATATCTTGCATTGTTGCAAAATATTTTAAACTAATGATTAAAGAGAACCCCCAAAATATTACTACTAAATGAAGTATCTTACATTTGGTGTATTTTCCCCCAACCCTCCCCATTATTCTTATTCTTATTTATATCATTTATACATGAACATATAAACAAAAAGTGTATAGTAAAAATTGTGAACTTACAAGGGAAACATGCATAACATCATACATACAACCCACCACCAACATCTTACATTGTTGTGAGATGTCTGTTACAAATTATGAAGGAATATTGTCAAAATCTTACTACTAACTATAGTCCTTATCTTACATTTGGTGTATTTTCCACTAACCCACCCTATTATTATTTTTTAAAAACTATTTTTATGACAGAAGTTGTAAACTTACAAAACAATTATACACATATGCAGAATTCCCACAAAACACCCTTCTATCAACACACCACATCATGGCAGAACATTTTTTGCAGATTATGAGATAATGTCATCATATTATTACTAGGTCCATAGCATATATTTGGCACACTTTTTCCATACTCCCACATTATCAACACAGTACATCTTTGGCATAGATGTATAAGTATTACAATGTTACTGTTAACCACAGTCCATGGTCACTCCAGTTGTATTTTTTCCATGCTTCTTCTCATTCTCACCACCCTGCAATAGTGATGTACATCTGCTCTAGGTCACAAAGGACACTCTTGAATCTGTAGTAATAACCAAAATTCTCATCCACTTCTGGGTTTACTGTGTCATTCATTCCCTAGATTATTCTCTAGCTTTTTGTCAATAGGCATTTACAACCCTAGACTACCCTTTTCAACCACATTCCCATTTTTAAACCAGCTGTTCCTCACTATAATATGTTACCATCAACTCTATACACTTCCACACTTTTACAATAAGGTTAATTAAAACTTCTACATACATTAAGAATCCACCACCTACCACCAAAATATTTGGGTTTTATTTGTCATATTTTATTTTCACCAATCTTTTGACACTTTTAGTTACTTTTACTGATATAATCTTCATTTCTAGACTCTCTTCCAAGCCTCTCTCTCCTTCTTTTCTTTTCAGGCTGTAGTACACCCTTTAGCATCTCCTGCAATGCTGATCTCTTGGTTACAAACTCTCTCAGTTTCTTTTTATCTTTGAATATTCTAAATGTGCCCTTATTTTTCAAAGACAGTCTTGCTTGACATAAGATTCCTGGCTGGCAGTTTTTCTCTTGAATTATCTTAAATATGTCATACCACTATCTTCTTGCTTCCATGGCTTCTTATGAGAAATTGGCACTTAATCTTATTGGCTGTCCCCTATGTGTTATGCATTGCTTTTCTCTTGCTGGTCTCAGAATTCTCTCTTTCTATTTGGCATTTAACATTCTGATTAGTATGTGTCTCAGCGTTGATCTATTTGGATTTGTTCAAATGTGAGTACTCTGTGTTTCTTGGACATGGATATCTATATCCTTCAGTAGGGTTGGGAAATTTTCTACCATTATTTCTTCAAATATTCCTCCTGCCTCTTTTCCTTATCTTCTCCTTCTGGGACACCCATGACATGTATGTTTTCACATGTCTTGCAGTTGTTTAGATCCCTGAGACCTTGTTCAATTTTTTCATTCTTTTTTCATCTGTTCTTTTGTATGGTCACTTTAAGGGTATTTCTTCAAGCTACCAATCTTTTCTTCTGTCTCCTCAAATCTGCTATTATATGATTCCAGTGTATTTTTAATTTCATTTATTGCACCTTTCATTCCCATAAGATCTGTTATTTTTTTATGTATGCTTTCAAATTCTTCTTTGTGCTCATCCAATGTCTTCTTAATATCCTTAATCTCTTTAGCCATCTCATTGAATTTATTAAGGAAATTTGTTCAAACATCTATGATTAATTGTCTCAACTCCTTTATGTTGTCTGCAGGCTTATCTTGTTCCTTTAACTGGGCCATATCTTCCTATTACTTGGTGTGGACTGTAATTTTTTGTTGGTTTTTGGCATTTGGCTTAATAGATATATTTAGTCTGGGTGCAGTTTCTCTCTTTAGTTTAGAGGTTTCTTGCCCTTTCTCCCTTCCTGCTTGAGTGGTAGGATCCAAGAATGTAGATGGTGCTGTAAACTGTGGAGGCTTAAGCTGCCCTCATTGCCCCAGGGCCTGATAAAGCTTCTCCCAACTTTCTTCTTTGCCAGAGGTAGGGACAGAGGCACAGCCATGTGTAATAATCCAAGTTGTGCAGGCCTAGACTGTAGTTGCCCAGAGAGATAGATGAAGCTTCATGCCCTTTACTCCCCTGCCTGGGGAAGGGATGGAGCTGCAGGTGTGGGCAGTAATCTATGCCATGTGTGTCCAAAATGACCACAATTGCTCTGGTAAACTTTTGTCTCTGTCCAGCTGAATGTACCTGCAGTTACCAGGAGTGGCTGGTGCAAGGCCTACCAGCTTCCTCACTGCCAGAGGTGGTGCTGAAGCCTAGGGTAGGGCTGCAGGCCTATCTGGGTGAAAGAAGCTGGTTTAAATGTTGACTGTGATTTTCAGTCAGCCCAGGTTCCCCTCATGCTGGGGGCAGAGTTAAAATGGCAGCCACTGGATTCAAACTTTAGCAGTTCTTAGAGTTATATTTTAGGCAGCCAAATTTACTAATCTTTAGCTGAAATCAATGGCCAACCATCTCTTCCTCCCTGCTTTTGGGAACTGGCACTTCCAATTCCAGCTACAGAATAGCTCCTGAGGCAGCTTGTGCTGCCAGAGTAAGATGATTACAGGTCTCCATGGAGTGGCCTGTATTTTCCTGGAGAGGCCGGCACAAATCCCCTCCCAATTTCCTGCCTGCCAGAGGTGAGGCTGGGGCTTAGGCTTGAGCTGCAATCTGATCTGGATGGAAAGAAGCCTTTCCCTGCCAGCACTGTGATTTTCAGTCCACCCCACATCTCCTCATCCTGGGGGCAGAGTTAAAATTGTGGCTGTTGGCTTCTTTCCTGCTTGGACAGGGTCAAAGTTTAGCTGTTCTTTGGATTATACTTTAGCCTACCAAATTTACTAATCAGTAGCTGAAGTTTGTGCCCAACCGTCTCTTCCTCCCCCATTTTTGGAAAGTGGAACTTCCAATTCCAGCTACAAAATAGCTCCCTAAGTGGCTTGTGCTGCCAGTGGAGGATAGGCCTTGGCCTCCACTGCATGGAGTGCTCTACTCATGAATCTTCTCTGCAGATGGGCAGTCTCCTCCTTCCATTCTTTCAAGGATGTTGCAAGATGCTCTTCTGGTCTCCTGGGGCCCCCAAACAGGTGCTTTAGATAGCTGTAGGTGATTACTAACTGCCCAGTAGCATGACCTGACTCTAGGAGCACCTTACTCTGCCACCATCTTGCTGGTTGTATTCCTCACCTTCCTTTCTGAAAGCTAATCTTGCTGGATATAAAATTCTTGGCTGGCAGTTTTTTTCTTGCAGTATCTAAATTATATAATACCACTGCCTTCGTGCCTCCATGATTTCTGATGAGAAATCAGCAATTAATCTTATTGAGTATTCCTTATATGTTATGCATTGCTTTTCTCTTGCTGCTCTCAGAATTCTCTCTGTCTTTGGCATTTGGCATTCTGATTACTATGTGTCTCTGTGTTGTTCTATTCAGATTTATTTAAATGGGAGTACATTGTTCTTCTAGGACATGGATATCTATGTCCTTCAATAGGGTTGGGAAATTTTCTACCATTTTGTCTTCAAATATTCCTTCTGCCCCTTTTCCTTTCTCTTCTCCTTCTGGGACACCCATGAAAGGTATGTTTGCACATTTCTTGCTGTCATTGTCTTCCCTGAGACCCTGGTCAATTTTTTTCTATTCTTTACTTAATCTGTTCTTTTGTATGTTCAATTGGGAGGCCATGTCTTTGAGCTCACTGATCCTTTCTTCTGCTTCTTCAAATCTGCCATTATATGCCTCCAGTGTATTTTTTTTTTCATTTATTGCACCTTTTTTCCCCATATGGTCGGCTATTTTTTTATGTATGCTTTCAAAGTCTTCTTTGTGCTCCTCCTGTCTCTTCTTAATATCCTTTGTCTCTTTAGCTATCTCATTGAATTTATTAAGGAGATTTGTTTGGACAACTATGATTAGTTGTAACAACTCTTTTATGTCATCTGCATGCTTAACTTATTCCTTTAACTAGGCCATATCTTCCTGTTTCTTGGTATGGATTGTAATTTTTGTTGGCGTTTTTGCATCTGGCTTGCTAGATATATTTATTCTGGGTGCAGTTTCTCCCTTTAGTTTAGGGCTTTTTTTTTTTCTTTTCTCCCTTGCTTGTTGTGTTGTAGGACTCAAGAATATATTTGCTGCTGTAAGCTATGGAGGCGGAATCTTCCCAAGTTGCCCCAGGAATTGATGAATCTTCTCCCATCTTTCTCCTCTGTCAAGAGTAGCAACAAAGCTGCAGCCATGTATAATATTCCAAATTGGGCAGGACAAGACTGTCTATAATTGCCTGGAGAAACTAATGAAGCTTCATACCTGTAGCCGTTGGGCAGTTTGATGTAATTATGAATTCCAAAAATGGATATTGGATCATGCTTGTAAACTGGTCTGCTAATCTGAGCATGATTAAGTTATGATTAGGGTGTTAACTGGGCCATGTCAGTAGGGCAGTTGAGCCCCACCACTTGGTGGGTGGGCTCTCGAATATAAAAGACACAGCAAAGGACAGTGTTGAAGCAGTTTTGATGTTGGAGTTCTGGTGAAGAAGGAGAGATGGCCCCGGGATAAAGACGAGCCATTCGCCTGAGAGTTCACAGTTGGCCTTGTGGAGAGAAGCAAAGTCTAGAGAACTTCATAATCTACAGCTGACCTTGTGGAGGTAAC
>JAQZBX010075922.1:0-14521 GCA_029593785.1 Cabassous unicinctus
GACAACATGAATGAACCCTGAAGATATCATGTTGAGTGAAATAAGCCAGACACTTAAAGACAAATATTGTCTGATCTCACATATATGAAATATCTAGAAGGAGCAAATTTCGTAGAGACAAACAGTAGATCATAGGTAAACAGGGGCATGGAGGTGAAGAGGGAGTTATTGCTTAATGGGTTCAGAATTTCTGGTTGAGGTGATGAATAAGTGGGGTAATAGAGTTTGATGATGGAAGCACAGTATTGCGAACATGATTAATATCACTGACTTGTGCACTTGAGAGTGGTTAGAATGGAAAATTTTGAGTTGTATATACATTATTGCAATAAAAAGTTTTTTAAATAAGTTATAGATACATTTGAAGTCCTTGTTGTAATTCTCTCCTATTTACCATTTACCATCCCTCTTTACCCAGACATAACCACAGTCCTCATTCATGGTACTATATACGTAATTAGCCATAAATAATATATGCTATTGTTGCAAGTGAATTTTAAATATCCATATAAAAGTATAAAATTTTTATTGGTTTTAACTTGCATTCTCTTGGTTAAAAGTGAAGTTAGCTTCTTTTTATATGTTCATTTACCATTCAGGTTTTCTCTTTTGTTAAATGTCCATCGATTATTTTTGGATTGCTTGCATATTTTTCTTAATTTCAAGAATTAAAAAAAAAAAACATTTCCTGGACATTTCCTTTGTCGGTTACCTGGTATATTTTCACTGCTATGGAGAAAATAAAGCAGGGACGTGGGAAGAGAGTGCCAGGAGCAAAGGGAGATGTAATTTTAACCTCAGGGTTTCATCAAGAAGACTGAAGCCACTGTAAACGTTTCAATAAAGGAAATTTACTTGCCAAATCCTTAGGGGAGAGCTGAGATGCTGTAGAAGGGACCGAGGCAACCCAGATATTAGCAACGGCTGGTAGCTGATGCCAGCACTGAGGAAACGTATAAAATGTGCCCCATATACTTATTTCTCTGTCAGTTCAATGTCATGGGGTGCCCAAAATACTCAGGGACCATCTCAGCTGCAAATTTGATAAAGCCACTGCTGTGTTACCTGTGGAAACATTCCTGCCATATATAAGCAGACCTTTCAGGAAGCCAATTGCAAATTTTCTGGGATAGAAAGACAATTTCCTACGAGTGGGTTGTTATCTGTAAACATGACTCCAACTCCCTGGTTCCTGGACTTGTTATTCTGGCTACTAGAGAAATGGCACTGTATATCAGTTGCTGTTTCAAAATGTATGTCCCACCTTGCAGGTCAGCTCTCCATCCTCTCAGGGAGATGTTTCATAGGGGGCATCATAATTGAGTGCATCGGTCAGAATCCAATCAGGAGACAGAAATTATGTAGTAATTTGAGGAGGACAAGTTTGGGACAAAGAATTATGAACTCTAACTGGGGATTGGAGTAATGAGACATTGACAAGTAAAAAGAGAACTCTAGAGAAGATAGAGCTAGAGGATAATCTAGAGACCAAAGATGAAGATTGTGGTTAATAATACAAATACAAGAATAGTTCTCTATTACAAAGTATTAAGAATATGGTGATACATGGGAAAAATACAACTAATGTAACTTATAGACTATAGCTAACAGTAACATTGTAATATTTTTGTAGCAAGGCAAAGTAGTATTATATCAATGTTAAAGATAAAAATAAGAACAATATGGGATTTATTTTTATGAGATGTGAATATGATCAAACTTTTTTTTTTCCATTTCTTCATTAACAAGGAGACCTTGGTTGTGTCATTTAACCAATCTGTACTCATTTATTCTTCTTTTGGAACACTGGAGAAACAATTGAGTTTGTGTTTAGGATTAAATAAGATAAATGTGCCTGGAGAGATTTTTTTAAAGAAATGCTTCCATAATTTGTTAAGCTGCCTTTTGTCTATTATTTTATTTTTTGAATTTGAAAATAATTTTACTAATTAAAAAAAAAACACAAGATAGATGTAGTGTTTGAAGCTGTATGTACTCTAGAAAAACATATTATTTTTTTATACATTTAATATGTTTATGGTTTCAAAAACATAATACATACATTTTCAGAAGTGCTAAATATTAGAAGACAAATATAAAATTTTTAAAATCATAAAAGTAATAATACAACTCCAAACTCACTTCCACCAGTCAGTGGATGACCCTTCATTGAAACCAGTGGAGCATCATTTCTTGCAGACGAGCCTTGGCATCCTCATTCCCCTGGTCTGAGTTGTAGCTGTCCAGGAGGTTGAGGGTTTGGAGTCTGGGCATCTTGAGGCAAATGGAGAGGATATGAGTATTAGAGGGGAAGTCTTCATTGGTGGAAGTATCATTGAGTTCCAAATGCTACAGTGAATCCATCCTTTCTAGATGAGACAATTCTTTGGTTGTGAGTCCATTCACACTGATAATGAGCTTTTGTAGTGTCTGAGGATGGGGACCCATTACTTGTAGGATCCCATATGCTGAGAAGGAGCAGTTCACCAGTTATAGATTATAGTGGCCTTCAACTTCAGAGAGGGCCACCATGAGCAACTCATCAGACACTAGAGGAATGCCCACCAGCTCCAGAGAACAAAGTGCCTTTAGCTGACTATCAATGAATGCAGGGACACAGTCCAGGACAAGGTGCTGCAGGAATGGTAGTGGGGAGAAGTTGCTTTCCTTCAGAAGTCATGACTTGGAAATTTCACAGTTGTGCAGTTCCAGACCCCTCAGGAACTGGGGAATTTTAGTAATTGGATGTTTCCTCAGTGCCACCATTGTGTTCAGGTGGGGACACCTCTTCCCAACCTCCTTAATAAAAGCAGGAATGTATTCAAACCATTCATGCCACAGATCAGGTAGCCTCCCAAACTCAATGACTGAAGCCTTGATACCACATATCTCTGGAAGAGATGCCTCGCAACAGGGACTTCTACCATCATCAATGTCTGGTCCATGTGTCTCCATGGTGAAAAGTCACCCAGGAGCATCTTCCAAAGCTTACAAACTCTGGAAATTTGAATCCTCTCTGGAATGCACAGGAAGGAAGATATCTTCAGCATCACATAGGCAGGTAGTGGCAAGATGGTTTCCAAGCTCTGCTCTGTGCCCATTGTGTACATGGTTTATGAAGAAGAATTTGGATCCTTTGCTTTCTGGGTGTGTTGAGAGGTCTAAGGAACTGGAGAGTTGCTTGGGTGGTAGCTGGTCTGGACACTGTTTTCTTCTCTGAGGCACTTAATCAAGGAGGAAAGAGCTTTCACTCAGATCACAAGCCAAAAATTGTGAGAGACAGGGAGGCCAGCTGGATTCTGATGTTGGCTCCAGAAGAAAGCAGGGCTTTCTCCCAAAATCCTGTGCTGACCAGCTTCTTCTCAGAGCAAATCAGAAAAATATATTCTTAAACTCAATCTATTCTTGTGGGTATGAACCCTTGCAAATAGGACCTTTTGATGAGGTTACTTCAGTTAAGGAGTGGCCCAACAGAATCAGGATGGGTCTTAATCCTATTACTGGAGATCTTTCTAAGCAGAATGAAATTCAGACATAAGTCACAGGAAGAAGCCTGAGGTCAAAAGAACCCAGGGAAGCCAAAAGAGGCCACCACATGCATTGTCATGTGACAAAAAAGTCAAGGGCCAAGGATCGCTGACAGCCAGCCCCAGAATGCCACGGTCTTCCGGGAGAAAGCAGCGCTTTGATGGTGCCTTGATTTTGGACTCCTCATAGCCTCAAAACCATTAACCAATAAATTCCCATTGCTTAAGCCAACCAATTGCATGGTATTTGTTTTAGCAGCCAGGAAACTTGCTAGAAACCCACCCTCCAGAACTTGCCAGAAATCCTTCCTCCAAGCTGTTCAGGAAAGCTGCTCAGGGGCAGGTGTCTTGCTGGAGGCACTTCAGTATGACACCACACAAGGGAGAAGTCACCTACACTGCAGGAGCCTGGTGCTGAAGACGCTGTCCATGCTACAAGAACCTGGTGCTGGAGAATCCGTCCATGCTGCAGGAGCCTGATGTTGGAGAAGCTACTTGCCCTGTGGGAGCTGAGCACTGAGGAAGCTGTGGGCATTGCAGGAGGCTACCAAGAAAACATACTGGAACAAGGAAAGAAACCCTTCTTCCCGTAATGTCTTACTAGCACCCTCTACTGAAAAGCCTCTACTGAAAAGGCGGAGCAAGCATGAAGGATGAATGTGGAGTGGAGAGGCAAGCAGTGCATTGATAACTGGCACACTGAGTCTTCAGGAAGCAATTCCAGCTGCTTCTGGGTGATGGGGAACACAGTAGGACCAGTGAATTCCATGGACGCGCACCCTTTTGTGTGCTTCATTCTCTGTGGAGTGTGTTCCTTCATCAGAAACATTGCAGTGGGGGAAGGGAGGGGAGGGGAGGGAGTGGAGGGGAAGAATATCATGCTGGCGAGTAAGACATTTCATCCAAAGCTGCCACAGGTGATAAATTTAGTTGTAAATTAAATTGTAATTTCACCAGATGCTATGGAATATTAGTAGTTCACTGACATCTAAAAGGATATCATAACACTCAAAGAGGTGAGCAACCCAAACCCAAGATTGCATCCTGAGAGTTTGGTTTCTTGGGGCCACTTCTGGAACCAATAACTATAATAGTCAATGCCCACCCAAGAAAGCAGAAACTGCTCTGAACATTTAAAGCAAAGGGGATTTAGTTTAGGGAATTTGTTACAGACGTCTTGGAAGAGCTGAGAAGACACACAGGAGACAGGGAAGCTAGCTGGAGAAAAGCAAGAGCAGGAAGCCATAATCATCTCTAGGCTGGAGGGACGGAGGGATAAGGTGGCGAAATTGGTACCCAGGGACTGGGATCACCCTGTGGAAGCTGCAATCACAGTGGACCTTTGTGAGGGAACTGAGGCCGAGCCCCTGTTAAGAGTCAAATCCAAGTCAGAGAGGAATGGAGGCAGGGGATATATACTGGCTTTTCCTTCCCTCCTTCCTTTTACTTTTCCCATATTGCTATTTCCCAGCTGACAAGAGAACCTGGAAACAACAGCCTGTAGGTGTCACCTTCCCCGAGATACAGAAGAGAGCAGAGGAAAAGCAAGAAATGGATCTGGAGGCAAACAGTACCAGAACTGATACATTGGGCACTGTTGGTGTTTTTAAGTGTCCAGGTGTGTCTATTGATCAGCAAGTTTATGAACCACTGGTATGCATTAGTATTAGTGTATGCTCCTAGAAGGCAGCCAACTCATCTTATTCATCTTTAAATCCTTAGGCATTAGCATAATGCCTGGCACATAGTAGATGCTCAATAAATGTTTGATAAATGATTGATTGAATGAATAAACGAGGTGCTCTGTAAAAGCAACAAGAATTGGAATGGTATCTATGTGGACTCCTTGAGAAGAAAGCCCAGTCAGGAGAAGGCAGTCCAAACAGCAGGAAAAGCAAGGGGGCAGGAAATCACAGGATATGAAGGGGGCAATAAATAAATTAAGTTGGCTGATGTGGCCAGTTCATTTTGGTTACTCTGTTAAGGGTTCTGCAGTAGAAAGAGGGGATTAGTCAGGCTATTTGACATTGCCATGCAGAGAAGAGATGAGGGTGGCTGGACCAGGTTGGTGGCTATGGAGATGGAGACGAGGTGTATTATGAGATGCATGTTAGAGCTAGAATCAGCATTGCTTACTTTTTGCCTTCTGCTAGAGATACAAGAATGAAAGATATGAAACTTGTGCCGAAGCAGCTCACAATCTAGTGAACAAATGGTAAACAGGCAGGAAATGCAGTTAACAGAAATCAGAACACAATGCAGAAACAGATTCCATTTCAGTTCACAATCACCCATTGACCTGCCTGGGGACGCCATACAATATTGGTTCATGTGAACCTCTTTCCCACGGAGCAAAGAAAGTGCTGGTGTCCCCGTCTCAATACTTACATTCAGCCTCACCACGCCTCCCTCCAGAGGTAACAGCTGCCTGCTGTTTTCCATTAAAATGGTTTTTCAACCACATCCTATTAAATGCAAGAGTCTGAGACTATCTCTGCACTCACTGATATAACGTCATATTAATATATATAGCAATTAGTAACTAGTTTACCCTTTATTATATTCAAAAGCTAATTTATGTCCATCCCTCTAGACTAAATGATTTTTCAAGACCAAGGCACAGGGCTGGCATGGTTTGTATGCATCAGAAAAGTTCATTATCACTTTTTCCTTGTTGTTTATTCATAGGCACCAAGAATAAAAAGCAAAGTGAAAAACTGAAAGAAGACCTCGAGCACGCTTGTTCTCTGTGGGACGCTCTGTTGTAAGTATCCTTGGGCTTTATTTGTATCCCAGAAGCTCAGGTATGTGGCAGCCAACCCATGCCATGCTCCAGGCCTCCCACTAACCAGAACCTTTTCTGATATTCAGCCTAAATGTTTCTTTATTAAATTCCTCCTGAAAACTTGGAATTATACCCTTGATACCACCCACAGATGTCTTTCTTCTGTGGTTGTTTATTCTATTAGCAGTTATTGCTTCATCAATCCCCCTCTTTCATTTGGTGTTCAGGAAAGAAATGTGGTCTGTATTAATATCTCCAATCTCCCTTCATAAATCAATACTCAGAGTCACTTAATTATCTTTATTGCTTTTCTTTCAACTCTCTGCTTTTTACTGTACTTGTCACATGTTTCTCCAAACAAACCTTTTAAGACTGTCATAGGTGTCAAATGAAGTAGGTGTCAATAGGTATCAAATGGCCACTGGCATTTCATAGGTTTCCCCAAAGAAAACCTTTACCATTTAAGTTGACAGTATTGGGATGTGAATGGGTAAAACTGCTCACCATAGCAAGGAACTGAGACTAAGGGCACAAAGTTAGCTGGGTCTGGGCGCCTCAAGCAACTGCCCTAAATGGTTTAAAGGATACAGGGGGTGCAAAAGCCAGCAGATGATTTAAGTAAATATACTAGCACAATACCCTCTACATACCCCTGTCTTGATTGAAAGAATCAAAGCAAATCAAAATTAGAGGATCTTTCAGGGCAAGGTGGCAACCATATGCCACAATCTTGTAGGAAATTCTGCCAAATGCAATGAAATTTGAACCATAGGGAAGGGAGATAAAAGAGGCCGAGAAAATCACCCTTCTCCCAATTCCCGAAAGAACAGTGCAATGTTACGGAAAGCAAGTGGGGAGCATTCTGGAAAACCGCTCTACTATCCCCTACTTTAGGGCTGGAGGTTGGGTGGGTTTCTTCTCCTCAAGGGAAATGAGGAAACTTTAAGATCCATAGCAGGATGATGAAAGGAAAAGCAAGCCATCATTTTCCACCTTACTCGGGATTTTTTTAGTTATCATTAACATACAGTAAGATGCATAAATCTGAAGCTTGATGAGTTTTGAAGCCAATGTAGAGAACATTTTAATAACCCCAGAAAGTTTCCTTAGATTACCATATATTACCTGCCCTTATTCTTAGATATCATGGAGATGTAATCATTGTTTCTTTAGCTCAAAATAATATCTTTGTGATCTACCCATGTTGTTGCAAGAATTACTTTTTATTGCTGAGTCGTAGTCCATTGTATAAGTATACCACAATTTGTTTATCTATTGTCCCACTGATGGACATAAAGGTTGTTCCCAGTTTGGGGCTTTTATTAATAAGGCACCTATGAAAATTCTCATTCAAGTACATTGATTTTTATTTATCTTGGGTAAATACTCAGGAGAGGAATTGCTGGTTAATAGGTCAGAATTATAGTTTTGATTTTTCTGCTGAGATTTACTATCTTTTTATGCATTATGAGCATATTTTCCTTTATGTCACTGGCATGGTTATAATAGTTATTTTAAAATCCTTGTCTACTACTTCTAATGCATGGGTCATCTTGGGATTGGTCTTATAGACTTTCTTTGTTCTTGAGCGTTATATTTTCTGGTTCTTTGTATGCTGAGTAATTTTGGGGTGTATCTTGAACATTGTAAATTTTATTTGAGGATTACTCTGGATTCTGTAATATTCCTCTTAACAATGTTGATTTAATATTTTTTAGTTGTTTAATTAGGCAATTAACTTGGTAGAACTCACACTGCAAACTGTCTCTTTGACACTTGGGCAGCAATGCAGATCTCACTATAGTCTTTTCATCTTTAGGTGGGCTGCTTTGATTCTTCATTATGCATACATCATTCAGAAGTCAGCGAGAGGGAGCAGGTATAGCTCAGTGGTTTGAGTGCCTGCCTCCCACGTACAAGGTCCCAGGTTCAATCCCCAGCACCTCCTAAAAAAAATAAAAAAAAAAAAGAAAACGTCCTTTGCCATGTGCCATAATGAATATTTAAACAGCTGACCTGTTGAGAAGTCAGCGAGAGTTTTGGCAGAGCTTATATTCAGAAGAGGGTGCTCACCCTCTCTAGCTCTCTGCTTTCCAGGATGACCCTCTTCTCTTTCTAATGACTATGATTGCCCCAATCTCTGTCCTTTGGTTCTTTAGACCAGAAAGATTATTGGAGTTTTTACCATCTCAAGTGGCACTTACTACAAACAGTTCTCAGGCTAAAACCAATAAAAATAATCACAAAAACAAGTAACTCGCTGGGGAGTTAATGAATGAAGGGTACAGGGTTTCTGTTTGGGGTGATGGGAAAGTTCAGGTAATGGATGGTGGTAAAGATATTGCAACGTTGTGAATGGGATTAACACCACTGAACGGTATGCTTGGGAGGGGTTGAGACGGGAAATTTTATATTGTATGTATGTTGTTGCTATTTTTTTTTAAAAAAGCTAAAGAGATCATAATTCAATGCAATACATGATCCTGGATGGGATCTAATTAAAAATAAAAAACAAACAAACAAAAAAAGCACGTAACTTTCCCTATGCCATTCCCTTATTCCAAGTGTTGAACCTCCTCCAGAATGGGGACTTGAGTTCATTTCCAGTGCTTTCAGATAGTCATGTGTTTTATTGTTTTATTGCTTGTCTGGAGTTTATAGTTACTATTAACAGGAGTTCAGTCTGGTAGGAGCTTAGTTGGCTATATCAAAAGCAGCACTATCATGTTTTAGACTTTGAGAATCTGTCAAAGAGTTATCAGAAGTATTTGAACCATTTTACACTCCATTAGCAATGTTTGAAAATTCTATTTACTCTATATTCTTCTCAATATTTGGTATTGTTAGTAATTTAAATTTTAGTCCTTCTAGTGGTCATGAAATATATCTCATTATTTTATTTGCAACTCCTTGATAACTAGGAATATTGACAATTCCTTTATCTTCCTTTGTGAAGTTGTCAATATTTTAATTGGATTGTTCATATTTTTATTGTCTATTCTAGAATATATTTATATATTTTGGATAACAGCCCTTTGGTCAGACATCTGTAATGAAAAGCTTCCCAGTCTGTGTCTTACTTATTTATTTCCTTAATGGTATCTTTCAACGAGCACAACTTTTCAATTTTGACAAAGTTCAATTTACCATTTTGTTCTTTTGTGGCTAGTTCCTTTTCTTCTGTCCAACAGATTTTTGCCTACCACAAAGTCAATAAAATATTCTCTTATGTTTTCTTCTAGAAATTTTATATTTCTGATTTTTTAAGTTTAGAGCTATAATCTATCTCAAATTAAATTTGGTATATGGAATGATAGTGAAACTTCATTTTTTCCCGTTATATTTATATCTTGTTGCTCCAGCACAATTTGTTAGAAAGATTATCCATTCACCTTTGAATTGACCTGGCATCATAGTAAATAACTCAATTGACCATGTATTTACATGGATTTCTGAGTTCTATTTTTTTCTATTATTCTATTTATCTACATTCATGCCACTGCCGATTTGTAGTAAGTTTTGAAATTAGGTAGCGTATATCCTTGAGCTTTGTTTTTTGTCTTAAAGATTGTTTTGGCTCTTCTAGATTCCTTGAATTTCCACATGAACTTTAGAGTCAGCTTGTTGAATTGTTTTAAGTCTAATGGAATTTTGATAGAGATCCTCTAAATTTGGAGAGAATGGGCAAATTAAAGTAGCATTAAGACCAGCAAATATCTGTGAATAAATCTTGTAAAAGAAGTGCAAGATATCTACACTGGGAATTATGAAGCATTGCTAAGAAAAAGTAGAGTCTTCCAGTCAATGAATCTAATTATATCTCTACATTGTTGTAGGGATTCTTTATTTTTCTCAGATATTTTGACTGCTACATGTTAAGGCCTATCCATGATTATTCACAGATATTTTCTGGTCTTAATGCTACTTAAATTGTATTTTTAAATTGTATTTTTAATTGTTTATTGCTTAGAATAAAGAACACAATTAATTTTTCATATAGTAACTATAGAATGCAACCTTACCAAATTCACTTGTTAGTTATAGTAGTTTCTTTATAAATTCCATGGGATTTTCAACATAAGCAATCATGTTATCATGGAAGAAAGATACTTTTTCTTTTTTCCTTCCAAATCTTTGTACTCTTTATTTCTTTTTACTTTCTTATCTTTTTGCACTGACTATACCTTCTATTATAGTGGTCAATAGATAGTAATGGTGAAAAGTGCATATTCTTGCCTTTTTCTTTATCTTAGGTGAAAACTAGTCAATATTTCACAATTAAGTATGATGTTAGCAACAGATTTTTCATAGATGCTCTTTATCAGGTTCAATATGCCCATTTTATTCTTATTTTACCACTTCTTTTTTTTAACATTTGGGTGTCGACTCTTGTCAAATACAAATTCTATCCTTGAATAGCAGATAAAAAATATGAAAGGTAAGAAGATGAAACATTCTACAGAGGTCAAGACAGAACTGAGAGTGCTAAGAAAACAACTGAGCAAAACAAATAAAGCCTCTCTGGAACACAAAGTAGTAGTGATGGCATCAATTAAGTAAGACGGCATAAAAAGTGGAATCGTGCGGAGGATGTTAACCAGAACGCAGAGGAAAACAAAAACTTAAAACACACAGGCAATAAGATAGCAGAAACTTTTCTGAATAATCATTGATAGGCCTTAACATTTAACAGGCAAAATTATTGAAAAATGGCAAAAACCAAGACGTATCATGGTGAGTTTACTTAATTTTAAGAATGAATTCTCCAAAGCAATCAGATCAGGATTTCTCAAACTTAGCACTATTGACATTTGGACCTGATAATTCTCCACTGGGGGGCCTGCCCTGTGTATTGTAGGATATTTAGTGTATGTCTTACTTCTACCCACTAGATGCCAAAAGCACCTCCTACTCCCCAGTTGAGACAGCTAAAAATGTCCCCTGGGTGAGTGGCGCAAAATAGGCTCTGATAGAGAACCACTGATTAAATAGGTCACCCAAAAAGCAAAAAATCAGGTCTGGGAAGCAAAGTCTACAGAGTTTTGAAAGAAATAGGATGTGCACCCAAGAATTCCATGCCCAGTCAAGTTGTTGTTCATCAACTCTCTTGTGCAGAAAGTCCTTAAAAATCAATATGAAAATACATGAGAGCCCCAGTAATAAAATGGGCAAGGACATAAACAGAAAATTTGCAAAAGAATAAAATACATGCGAATATTCTCACTATCCTGACTTTGTGATAACCAGGGTAGGCTAAACATTCGCTATATTAGAAACCATGCATGTGTCCCCAGACCTAGTTTTTCTCCCTGGGTCTGGTTTCTAGAATGCTGGTGATAAACTAAGCCTGATTTATTACATGATCATCCTGTATGAGGAATGACTGTAACTCTAGGTATCTTTGGTCAACCTTCAGAGATATAGCAGGGGAGCGGATGTGGCTCAAATGGTTGGGTGTCTGGCTCCCATATGGAGTGACTTGGATTTGATACCCGGGACCTCCTGGTCCTCCTGGACCTCCTCTTCTAAGAAAAGAAAAATATAGAAGGTGCGTGGGCCGCCAGGCACAATGCACGGGTACGATGTCAGGCCCCACCAAGCCACACAGCAAGATGATGATGTAACAGGAGAGTGACACAAGGGAAAGCCAAGATGAGACGCACCGAAAAACCAGGAACTAAGGTGGCGCAGGCAGTAGGACGCCTCTCTCCCACATTGGAGGTTCCGAGGATGGAAGCCCGGTGAGGACGGGAGGAGAAGGATGAGAAGAGAGGGCAGGAAACAGACACAGAATTGCCCAGTGAATGTACACAAAAATAGCAAAAATGGGGAGGGGGTGGTAAAAATGGATAAAAGTAAATAAATAAATTAAAAATAAATAAAATATAGGGTGGGTTGGGGGAAAAATATAGCAAATGTAAGGTATGGACTGTAGTACTGTAATAACATTTTTTTTCTGACTTTATTTTGTATATTTAATAATTGAAAATATAAACAATTAAAAACTAAAATGTAAACACAGATGAATAAATATATACATTTCTCAATTAAATGTACTGGATACATATAAAAATTATTTTTGAATCAAACAATATTTTACACAATATATTTGGTTCATAGTAACGCATTCATATGGTATTTGTCCTTTTGAGTCTTCCAGGTTCATCCATGTTGTCATATGATTTACGACTTCATTTCTTCTTACAGCTGCATAATATTCCGTCATGTGAATAGACCAGAGTTTGTTTATTCATTTGTCTATTGATGGACACCTGAGTTGTTTCCACCTTTTGGCAATGGTGAATAATGTTGCTATGAAAATCGGTGTGCAGATGTCTGTTCGTGTCACTGTTCTCAGTTCTTCTGGGTATATACCCAGTAGTGGTATTGCAGGGTCACATGGCAAGTCTATATTCAACTTCTTTAGGAACTGTCAAACAGTCCTCCACAGTGGCTGTACCATTCTGCATTCCCACCAACAGTGAATAAGTGTTCCTATCTCTCCACATCCTCTCCAACACGTGTAGTTCTCTGTCTTTTTAATACTGGCCATTCTGATAAGTGTGAAATGATATCTCATTGTAGTTTTGATTTGCATTTCCCTAATCATGAGTGATGTTGAGCTGTTCTTCATGTGTTTTTTTGCCATTTGTATTTCTTCTTTGGAGAAATGTCCATTCAAGTCTTTTGCCCATTTTTTAATTCAGTTTTTTGTCTTTTTATTGTTGAGTTGTAACATCTCTTTATATATCCTGGATATTAAACCCTTATCAGATATGTGATTTCCAAATATTTTTTTCCATTGAGTTGGCTGCCTTTTCACCCTTTTGATAAAGTTCTGTGAGGTGCAAAATTGTTTAATTTTGAGGAGGTCCCATTTATCTATTTTTTCTTTTGTTGCACGTGCTTTGGGTGTAAGGTCCAAGAAACCACCACCTTCTATAAGGTCTTGAAGATGTTTCCCTACATTTTCTTCTAGTAGTTTTATGGTCCTGGCTTTTATATTTAGATCTTTGATCCATTTTGAGCTGATTCTTGTATAGGGGGTAAGACAGGGGTCCTCTTCCATTCTTTTGGTTATAGATATCCAGTTCTCCCAGCACCATTTGTTGAAGAGACTGTTTTTTCCCATTAGCATGGACTTGGTAGGTTTGTCAAAAACCAATTGTCTGTATAGGTGAGGGTTTATTTCTGGGTTCTCAACTCTATTCCACTGATTGATGTGTCTATCTTTAGTCTAGTACCATGCTGTTTTGACCACAGTAGCTTTGTAATATGTTTCAAGGTCAGGCAGTGAAATTCGCTCTTTTTTTCAGAATGCTTTTGGCTATTCGGGTGCACTTACCCTTCCAAATGAATATGGTAATTGCCTTCTCTAATTCTGTAAAGTAAGTTGTTGGAATTTTGATTGGTATTGCATTGAATCTATAATTCAGTTTGGATAAGATTGACATATTCATGATATTTATTCTTCCAATCCATGAATACAGGATGCCTTTCCATTTGTTTAGGTCTTTTAAAATTTCTTTTAGCATTGTTTTGTAGTTTTCTGCATATAGGTCCTATACTTCTTTGGTTAAATTAGCTCCTAGGTATTTGAGTCTTTTTGTTGCTATTGAAACTGGAATTTTCCCCCTGATTTCCTCCTCAGATTGTTCAGTGCTAGTGTACAAAAACATTACTGATTTTTGCGTGTTGATCTTGTAACCTGCCACTTTGCTGAACTCATTTATTAGCTCAAGTAGCTTTGTCGTGGATACTTCAGAATTTTCTAAGTACAGGATCATGTCATCCGCAAACAGTGAGAGTTTTACTTCCTCTTTTCCTATTTGGATGCCTTTAATTTTTTTTTCTTGTCTAATTGCCCTAGCTAGAACTTCTAGAACAATATTGAATAACAATGGTGACAGTGGACATCCTTGTCTTGTTCCCAATCTTAGAGGGAAAGCTTTTCAACCTTTCCCCATTGAGTATGATGTTGGCTGTGGGTTTTTCATATATGCCTTTTATCATATTGAGGAATTTTCCTTCTATTCCTATTTTTTAATTGTTTTTATCAAAAAAAGGATGCTGGATTTTATCGAATGCCTTTTCTGCATTGATTGAGATGATCATGTGTTTTCTTCCTTCAATTTGTTAATGTGGTGTATTACATTGATTGATTTTCTTATGTTGAACCAGCCTTGCATACCAGGAATAAATCCCACTT
>JAQZBX010075923.1:0-14519 GCA_029593785.1 Cabassous unicinctus
AAACATGATTCTATTTGTGCCCCAACCCTTGGCCTCCAGCAAGATAAGTAGCATTATCTTCGTTCTGAAAGGAGTAGGAAAAGAGAGAGTAATTGACTACTCTACATGCAAAAGGCATGTTTTCTCTCTTCCTTAGATGGATGTGGGGTGTGAAGATTGGTGACTCTTTGTAAGCCTTGCTGAGGGAGAATGGCACCATCTGCTCTCGGTTTATTTTACTTAAAATGTGAGATAGTGGACCACGTATGGTCAGTGCCAAGATTTATACCACAATTCTAAGAAAGGAGCAAAAAATTCTTTTGGAAATCCATGTTACAAAGGATTAAAGGAATAAGCCAATGAATTAATACAGTATTTTGAGTTGTATCAAAAATCTGAAGAAAGATTGGCCCTGAAGAAATCTGAGAGTGGAGAATATTCCAGGAAAGGGGTAGACAGGGCAAAATGATATGGCCAGACTGGATGTTGAGAACCAACTGTGCAGAGTGACAAGGTTTTGAACTATATTCTAATGGCCTAAAAAAGGCACTGAGACATGTTAAGTTTTAGAGACACCGTATTGTTTCTACAATAGAAATATAACACTTGTATCAGCATTTGAGGTAGAAGAGAGTAAAGGTATTGTCTTAGGGAGGGAGATGCAGGAATATTTCAAGAAAAACACAAGAAGAGCTAGTGCTCTCACAGATGGAGTGGAAATTGAAAATCACAAAAGGAAAACATTCTAGAAATAAATCAGTTGTAGTAGAATCTATATCAGATTAGGTGTGGTAGGGTTGTGGGATGTTTTCTCTCAGAAAAGACCTGGAGTATATTTTTGTCATTCACTGAGACAAGGAAGGAAAGGTCTTATTTTTTAATAAATCTATAATATGAATTGTAATTGTTTCTTTTTATTAGTCTAATCTTCCTGAATAGTGTGTGTATTAATTCTGAAAAAGGGTAACTTCATTCAAACGATCTCAGGTTTATGGAAGCATTCCTACAGCTGTTTTGCAATTCAGCTCCTATATATATTTATAAAAAGGAAGATCCATAGTTTGTCTTTACTTACCATCAAAATGCAGAGGTTATATCTTGATTATTTATCCTGTTTTGGGGAACTTAATTTCTTTGACTTAATTACAAGAGGTCAGAACTCAAAAAGATGCATTACCTTAAGTAATGCAGGGACAAACATCTACTCCCTTAAACCATCTCTGGCAAAGCTATTTATGTAAATTGAAGCCAACCTGTCATCCCTATTTATTCCTCTGCCAAATTTTTCATCACAGTTCATTGCTTACTTTCCTCTTGTTGTTTTAGTTGAGACTTCCCAGATGAATTTTTAATGGCATGACTTCAAAACAACATAGAGGTAAATGATGTTTATATTTTACTTGCAAAATCTGCATTTGAGAGAATTCCTTGCCCACAATTTGACCCTGGTAAGTTCTTTTTTTAAAAGATTTATTTAATTTTTTATTTTTCCCTCTTCCCCACCCCACCTCCCCTGTTGCTCTGTGCTCACTGTCTGCTCTCTGTGTGTTCTTCTGTGTCTGCTTGTCTTCTCTTTAGATAGCACAGGGAACCGATCCTGGAACCTTCTGGAGTGGAGAGAGGCTGCTCAATCTCTTTTGCCACCTCAGCTCCCTGGTCTACTGTATCTCTTATTGTCTCTCTTCTGTGTCTCTTTTTGTTGCATCATCTTGCTAGGTCAGCACTCTGAATGTGCCAGCTCGCCGCTCGGGCCAGCTCGCCACATGGGCCCGCTTGCTTTTCACCAGGAGGCCCCGGGAATTGAACCCTGCACCTCCTATTGGGAGCCCAATCACTTGAGCCACATCTGCTTCCCTTGGATGAGGCCTACATATTATCAAGAGGAGTCTCCTTTACTTAAAGTCAACTTATTATAAATGTTAACCATATCTACAAAATATCTTCACAGAAACATTGATTCTAGTGTTTGATCAAACAACTGGGCTCTATAGCTTAGCCAAGTTGACAAATCACTAGAATCATCTACAAGAAAGGAATAAAGATGGATTTATTTTAGAGGCTTTGGTGATTATGAGAACAAGAGAACATTTCCAAGTCAATGTCTTTTGAAGAATACATGTTTTAAAACTGGAATTTTATAAGGTATCTCATGAGGTTCATTCAAAGAAACTGTAGAAATATTCAAATACTTTTCTTCCTTTCCACATGAATATTTAATATGCTGATTTTGTAAGCATGTTACCTATGGGAAACAGCAGAATAAAATGGCAAAGAGTTTAGAATGAAATACACTTATATGCAAATCCTGGCTTCCCATTAACTCACTCTGTGACCATAGTCAGTTTAACTTCTTTAGGCTTCAATTTCATTATTTCAAACATGAGGAAAACAATACTTGTCTCAGAATTCTTGTGAGTATTAAATAAGAAGACACATATAAAGGCCTTAGTACTGTACTTGCCACCAAGAAGACACAAGTAGACATCTGATTTTCCTAACAACTAGATCTACACTTGCAATATTATAAGTGTAAGAGTTCTATGAAATGCTTTGTGGCAAACTTTTCATGTTATAATCTCACCCTTTGAGCATCACAGTGCATATTATTGGCTCTAAAAAGGCATGAGAGATTTAATACTATTCTACCCATTCCTTCAATTTCTTAATGAGACAGGTAGCTATGCAAAGTAAATAATTTAAATAAAAATAAAAGCTATTTAAATGTGCAAATGTGGGATTCAGAGTCAATTAATTAATTAATTCTTCAAATTATTATTAGTCTTATCTATAAAATTCATTCACTTACTTATTCAGTTAAAATTTATTGGGCACTGACTATGCTGAAGAGACTGTGAGGTGCTGGGTATTAATCAACGCAAACACATAATCTCTGAATGCAAAGAGCATCATCTAATGGAGGAAACAAACAGAAAAGAAAAATAAAGCAGGAAAAGGAGAGAAGAAAGAAAAAGAAAAAGAAAGAGAAAGAAAAAGAAAAAGGAAAAGAAAGGAACAGAAGGGAACCTGTGATGGTCAACTCAGCAAGGTAAACAAGTGTGACTGAATTTATTCTCATGGGATTTACTACAAATAACAATATGCACATTTTGCATTCAGTGCTCTTCTCATTCATTTACTTATGGGCCCTCATGGGAAATTGCCTCATTATCATGATCACAACTTTAGACCAGCACCTCCACACGCCCATGTACTTCTTCCTGAAGAACTTAACCTTGTTGGGTCTCTGCCTCATTTCAATCACTGTCCCCAAATCCATTGTTACCTCCTTGACCCACAACAGTTCCATCTCATTTCTTGACCAAGCAAGCACTGGGCTAATTGTAATATAAAGACCTTAATGGACTTTAGTTACTAGTGAGTTTACTGCATAGATGGCTGATTATATTTACATCAATCAGGGAGATTGCCATCAGCAATGAGTGGCACTTTATCCAATTAGTTGAATGCCTTAAAAGCAGAAGTGATTTCAGCATTCAGAGAGAATTTCCCAGCATGTCTTTGGACAGCCAACGTCTCCCGGAAACTCATCAAGGACCTTCATTGGACTTTCAACCGAGGCTCTGGTTTGCAGCCTGCCTGCAGAACCTGGATTTGTGCATCCCCAGGGTCACATGAGAGACTCTTATAAAATCTCATACTATTGACAGATGCCTCCTGTTGATTCTGTTTCCCTAGAGAACCCTGACTAATACAGAACCCAAATGACAGTCCAAAAGATGAAGGTTAATATAGGCACAATTATAGATAGCATTAAGAATTTGGTATTATGAGAGCACCCTGGGGGCAGCAACTTACCTTCGAATGTATTCAGGAAGACCTCATGAAAAACTTAATGCACCATTCACCTGTTCACCCATTCAACACATATTCCCTAGATATCTATTAGGTGCAAGGCACTGTTCTAAGAGTTGGTGGTACAGTTGGTAATTAAGTATGAAAATGGTCTTGGCTTCATGGAGCTAATGTTATAGTGAAGATATGAACAATAGCCAATTAAATAAGTGCTAAAAATAATAAACCAAGAGCGGGGAGGAGTGAATGGAGTTGCCATATTAAATGGACTAGATAGAAAAGTGCCCTTTGACAACTCAATTTGATTCCATTTGTTTTATTTATCTATTCATAAACCAATCATACAGTGCTTTACAATGAACTGCATTTATTTATAAATTATATAAAATTAAAAAAATATAATAATTTTAAGTGCAGGGTTAGATACAATTTCAGAAATATATACCTAGTAAATACTACCACAGACAATATATAGAACACCTGCATCACTCCAAAAAGTTATTTCAGGCCACTTTGTAGTCCATTCTTTCACCCCTGGTCAAAGACATTTACTGGGTTTCTTTCCATAACATTTGATTAATTTTGCCTGACCTACAATTTTATTTATTTTTTAAATGAAATGAATAAAGTATTACTTTGGGTCTGACTTCTTTCGTTTAGCATTAGGTATTTGAGATCCATGCATGTTCTTGTATATGTCCATGGTTTATTACATTTATGGTTGATAGTATTTCTTTCTATGAATATACAGTTATCCCTTCCGCATTGCGAGGGTGAGGGGAATGACACTCCCCAGATCTGGAAAATCTGCATAAAAATTTTTGGCCCTCCCTTCTTACCTTAGAAGAAGTTTGAAATTTTTATTTCTCATTTATGAGATGTTTACAGTATCTTATTGTAAAATTTGGGTTAAATATTATACAATATGGAACATATATTTTATGTATATCTGAGTTTCTAAACTTTTTCTGTGTTGTCTGCTGGCCCTTGCCTTTCCTCTGCAGCTTCTTCAAAATTCCCATTTAATTTATTATGCCGACAGAGAATATATTGAAACCACGATGGAGAAACACCACAATGGGGAAAGGATAACTCTACTAAAATTTTCCATGAATCGGAAGATGGTCATATTGAATATTTCATGTTTCTGATAACTATGAATAAACCTACTAAGAAAATGTGAGTACAATAGAGATGTGTCTTCATATCTTGGGTGGTACCTAGGTGTGAGATTGCTGGTTTTATGTTTAAGCCAGGGTGTATTAGCCAAAGGGGTGCTGATGCAATACCAGAAATCTGTTGACTTTTATAAAGGGTATTTAATTGGCATAGAAGCTTACAGTTACCAGGCCACAAAGCATAAGTTACTTTCCTCACCAAAGTCTTTTGCCACGTGCTGGAGCAAGATGGCTGCTGACGTCTGCAAGGCTTCAGGCTCCCGCTTCCTCTCTTGGCTCTGTGGTCCCAGCTTCTTCCAATATCAGCTTATGCTGGGATAAGTCTCTTCTCTCTCCTGGGTCTTGTTCCTCTCCAGGCTCAGCTGCTCTGTTCGCTCCACAAGGTCAGCTGTAAACTATCAGGAAAACAGCCTGTCACTCTTCCTGGGGCCTCTGCCATGTCTAAAGGAGCCTTCTCTCTCTCCTCATGTATCTGCTTTTCTGTGAATTTACTTCCCGGTCTTCAGCTCAAAACTTCAACCTCCCTTCTCTGTGGTGTGATTTCTCTGTGAGCCTGCATCCACCAAGAAGGCAGGGTCTCAACATCTTACTGACATGGCCCAATCAAAGCCTTAATCATTATTTAATCAAGTAAGAGTGAAACCTCTGAATCCAATACAGTCTAATGTATCACTAGCCCAGAGGAACAGTCCAGTTTACAAACATAATCAGTATTTCTTTTTGGAATTCATCAAGAATATCAAATTGCCACACTGGGTTTCTCAGCCTCATAAATAAATGGCTATATTGTAGGAGACTTTCCTATTCATTGTAGGATGTCTGACAGCATCTTGACTTCTACCCAGATAGATACCAGTAGTACCCTTTATCAGTTCTGTTTACCAAAAATGTCTCTAGATATTGCCAAATGTCCATTGGAAGACAAAATCAGGCCCAGTTGAGAACCAATGGTTTACTTTATAAGGAAATGCCAAACTATTTTCCAGATTTGTGGTATCATTTTACATCCCTATCATAAATATATTTGGTTGCTCTACATCACTGATAACACTTTATATTTTACACTTCTTAATTCTAACCGTTTCATGATGCATATATTGATATGCCATCAGGGTTTTAATTTGCATTTCCTTTATTTGAATGATTGTAAGCATTTTCATTTTAAACATTCTTATAAACTTTTAAATTTTTTTCTCAAATTTTATCTCTATTTTTAAATGAAATTTTTTTTGAGGTAATTGTACATTCACATGCAGTTTTAGAAATCACACGGTGAGATTCCATGTAAACTTTATCCTAAGTGGCAAAATTATGCCACTACAGTATAATATCACAACCAGGAAACTATCATGGACACAATCTACTAATCATACTCAGATCTCACCAATTTTACTTGCACTCACATTTTGTGCATGTGTGTGTGTTTGTAGTTCTACACCACTGGATCACATGTGTACATTTGTGTATCCACCACCACAGTCAAGCTACTGAACAGTCGTTTCACCACAAGGATCACTCCGCCATCCTATAACCACACCCACCTCCCTCTCTCTAATGCCTTTTCTCTAAATCTTGGTAACTACTAATATGTTCTCACATTTCTAAAATTTTGGCATCTCCAAAATGTTTTATAAATGGATCACATGATATATAACTTTCTTGGAATTGGCTTTTTTCACTTAGCATAATTTCTTGCATACCCATTGAAGTTTTCTTTGTATCAAGTTTCCTTTTATTGCTGGCTTTTTAAAAAAAATGCTGGCTATTGTTTCATTGAAAGTTTTTAGCATAGATTATCTAGGAATTCACCTATCCAAGGACATCTGTGCTGTTTTCCAGTTTTGGCCTATTATGAATAAAAGATAAACCCCCAAGAGTGAAATTGCTTGGTTATATGGTAATTGTCCGTTTAGTTTTATAAAAAACTACCAAACTGTTTTCCAGAAAAGCTGTACCATTTTACATTTCCACCAGCAATGCGTGATCAAGTATTTCTGCATTTTGGCCAACATTTGGTATTTAAAGTTTTTAAATATTTTAACCACTCTGATAAGTGTGAAGTGATACCTCATTGTGGTTTTAATGTGTATTTCCCTGATAATTAATGATGTTGACTATTTTTCATATGTCTATTTGCCATACACACATACACACACACACATCTCCTCTTGACTTATATGCCTGTTTATGTCTTTTGCCCATTTTCTAATTGGATGTTTTTTTTATCACCATTGGGCTTTATATATTCTACATACTAATTCTTTATCAAATATATGGGGTGAAATATTTTATTCCAGTCTGTCTTTTCATTTTCTGAACAACGTTCTCCATAGACCAATTAGTTTCTGAGATCTGCCATAATAAATTACAACCAGCTTTGTTGCTTACAACAGAATTGTTCTTCTCTCCATCCTGGAGACCAGAAATCTGGAATCACAGTACCAACAAGACCCCACAACCTCCATAGGTTGTGGGGAGAACCCTTCCTTGCCACTTCCAGCTTCTTATGGCTCCAGATGTTCCTTGGCTTGTGGCTGCATAACCAATATCTGCAACATCTGTACAGTACCTTCTCCTCCTTCTCCCTGTGACTCTCTCCCAAGTGTCTTTTATAAAGATACCTCTCCTGGCTCACACAGATAATCCAGGATGATTTTATCTCAAGATCCTTGACTTAATTGCCTCTTCACAGACACTTTGTCCAAATAAAGTCACATTCACAGGTTCTGAGAAGTGAGCATAGCTTTCTTGAAGCTACCCCTTAAATGCACCACAGTGTAAACCAATATATCAATTTTCCATTTGATTTGCTTTTATAACTTCTCTTACTTTTATGGTTCTTTCTATATTTTCATTTGTTTCAAGAGAAGTTTAATGATTTGTAGAAGCATATTTATGATGAGTGTTATAAATCTTTCTCTGATAATTTCAATGTATAGATTATCTCAGTGTTGTCATAGGTTGATTGTCTTTAGTCATTCAGGTAGTAATACTCTTGGTTCTTGGTTTTAAGGGTGATTTTTTATTGTTACTAGACATTTTGGTTATTATATTAGGAGATTCTCAGTCTTATTTAAATCTTTTGCTTTAGCAGACACTTACCCCATTTAGCTTTGGCATGCTGGTTCTGGCCTAAATAGTAAGTTGTGGTTCCATGACAATTTAATTTTCAGAACCCATGTGTTATTATTTTTGTTTGCTTGGTTTATGTGGTGCCAGGCCTCCCAATGCTTCCTGGTGGTATGTGTGAGGTAGAGAAAAGGGTTCTCCAAGTTGAGCCACTGTGCGTCTTACAGTGGGGCAGGGGGAGAGTCTCAGGGCCAAGGGAACAAAGCAGCTTCCCTGGCTGGGCCCTTTTTATGTTAGTAGTACCCTGTCCATGACCCCAAGTGTGCCAACATCTCTGAAGTTTCAGCCACCAAGAGGCAATGTTCAGAGTGCTTGAAAACTTCTCTTCTCCTCTTTTGAATAAACAATGATTTCATGTGTATGCCTAAATTAACAGAGTTATTTTCAAAAGAAGTCATTTAACCAATTTTCAGGTTCAATAATCAGAAGGTATGGTTTATTTCAATTTAATAAATAACAAATTTTAAATTTCTCAATCTAGCAAAAATTCAGAATAATGATAAGAATTTATCTTATTCTACCTACTTATAATAAAAAGTATTACTGTTTAAGCCCAAAACACCTTCCAAAATTACAACATAGAGAATGCAACAATAAAATTTGCATAAGATATTTGCACTTAAAATTCTAATCTGTAAGAGAAGCAATTTTGACAAACACTTTAAAAATTCCCTAAAGAAAAAAAGCTGGAAGCAATTTAATTGTGATTCTTACAATATTGCTTCCATGCTGTAGGAAGATATAGGCTGATTTTGAAAAGATATTTCTTCTTGAATTTATCTAGAGGCTGATATAATTTTTAGAATAATTTTACCCTGTGAAGATTTGAAAATAGTGTTGTGCCCAATTTTACATTCATACACATAACCATACATTTGAACAGCATCATTCACTCTATCAGAAAAGTTTAATTTCACATTAGGTGCTCAAGATTAAATCCCAAATGTCACCAGGGAACTCCACTCTCCTCTTCCTCCTCTCACTTATGGTCTCAGATCACTACGTCTATTTTAGACCATGACACTGCATAACATATGAGGACCCAGTAGCATTTGATCTCCATAATACATATTTTCTGCTTCAAATTTGGAATTAACCCATGCATTTCAGAGGTTGGCACTCTGTGAGGTAGGATGCTGCAAGTACTTGGAAAACATTTTAGTTATTTTTGAGAAGTTTCTGTTTTTGAAATTCTACTATATCATCTACCACATATTAAAAATAATCATTACCACATATCAATGAAACTTGGTGGAACCACTTGAAATGGACAAATGACCAGCTCTATCATTTTAATATATTATATAAAGTCTGGGAAAAGTCACTTAATGGGACTTGTTTTGACTTTATTCTGAATAACACACAATAGTATCTTAAGCTCTCACTTTCTCTAATGTTTAGTTAAATCAAATAAAACTCAAATCAATAAAATTAGCAAGGCCTAAAGCATTCATTCTTTAGCAAACTCCAAGTAATGCCAATTTAACCTAATTCTATAATCCACTATGAGGGATTGTTGGCATTCCAAGTATATCCTTATGTATAACAAAATTAACCTGAAAATATGAGCTTTGGAAGTTTTAAACCTCAGAAATAAATTCAATTCAGCATGCTAAAGTTTGCACCTCCAGAAAAGGAATAAGATCTCTTCCTGTGTTGTCTTACACCTAACAAAATAAAGTAGTTTCCTATAGTAAACCTTGAGCTCTATGGAAATCAGAAATCAAGCCTCGGCTGGCAGAGTTATTACATTCCTCTGCCAGCTTGTGTGGATATAGCAAGATATTGATGAAATATGGAGGTGGCAAAACAGACATGATCAGATGATTGTATGTTTCTAGTAAAAGATGACAGGTTTGGAATTGGTGAATATTTATGAACTTTGTTCTCGTCACCAGTCTAGAGGTACTTCTGTAAAGATATTTAAATATTACAAAAATCAAAGTCATTTCTTTCAACATAAAGCTTCCTCGGGAGTCATTACCAGGATGGTTGGGTAGGCTTGACAAGCCATTAACACCTAAATTACCTTCAAATTTCAAATGGTTAATAAGATTGTGGAATATAACATCAGTTTAATTGGTTTAGCATTTTAGTTAAGGACTGACTCAAAATTTTGTTGAAAAAAAAATCTGAAATAAATGAATCCATCTGAATATTTTCATAACTGAGAACTAGTTTAATAAAATGATGTTTTCATTCCCAGAAGAGCCCTCACCCATTATTAGTGTGTTAGCTCTCAAAACTGAGCTCCATTTTTACACTGTCTTGTCCTTCAGTTTATCAAAACCCCTCAAATATTTCTCACAGAAATCAATGGCAACCTTCTCTCATTACATTGTTATACTGTTGGTTTAGAACAGACTCTTTTAAAAGAAAATATATCTGTACAAACTGGTGGTTAAATATTAAAAACTATTAAAATTATTTTTGTCCTCAGGATAAAGTGCAAAATCATTTCCATGCTATTTAAGGCAATTTCTGTTGTGGCCCCTTTCTTACATTCTAGTCTCCTCATTCACCACATTCTGAGTAATAATTTTTGTTTCAGCCAAAATGAATTACTTTTATTCCTCAGTATTCTATGCTGTTCCTTTTTAGCTTCCTTTGCCTTAAAAGGTCCATATTTCCTTCTTTACCCAGAAACTTCCTTTTCACCCTTCTTTCCACATTTAGGTGATAAATCATCTTTGGAGTTCCTTTTTGGACTTTGTGTCCTCAGAGTAATATGTATTTAATAAGATCAATTTATTTAGTAGCACTTATTATTTATTATAATAATCTCTTTACTTGTCTGTGTCCTCTGTTAGATTGAACTCTTTGTAGGGAGGGGGTCTCAACTCTGATGTTTAGCACAGTGCTGGGCACTAAAGAGGCAATATAAAAAATGCTGTTGCAAGTGTGAATGGTTTGATTAATGCTGAATTTCAAGGTTTATGGTCCACAGGAGACAAGGGTATGAAATTAGACTGCTCAGGCTCAATCTCCATCTTCCCTACTTATTAGTTATGTAACCTTAAACAAGATAAATATCCCCCATGAGTCTCGGTGTCTTCATCTATAAAATGGGAATAATGATGGATCTCAACTCACTGGGTTGTTGTGAGGATTTAATAAAACTACAGTCAATAAGTGCTCTTTGGTATTATTTTCATTCATTTCCAGTAAGGGTAAATGGTTGCAAAGAATAGGTTTTCTGATGTAACATGATCATTGGTGTATTTTTAATGATCTAAAAGTTAGATTAGACATAGAAATCATATGACTAGAAACAAAAACAAATTTGTTTATCAAACACTGAAACCTGGGCACTAGATGACATAAATTCAAGAATGGAGAGCATAACCTTTCATATTTGAAAGCATGGTTGGTAAAACTCAGTTTCTCTAAAGTTAATTGTGTGTATCTTCTCCTTATTAAGAATTCTCTCTCACATGCTAATACATCCCATGCACACATGAACACAATAACACATTATCTGCATTGTCTGTCACAATGTTGGAGAAATGATTGTTTCTCAAAAATATTAACATATTGGCAAATGTTCTCCTTTTTATTCATTATTTAAATGCATTGGCAACCTAAATTCGTGGACAAACATATATTGATTAACTCCTAAGTGGCCTTGGTAGCTCTTTTCACACCACTTTAAATGAACTTGACCCATCCACACAAAGGTGCTGCTTGAGGAGCACATGAGAAACCAGTAAGAAAAATTAATATGCCAAATCTAGCTTATATTTGACCTTCCCAACATGCTCTTTCTGACACCAATTCTCTTACTTAGGCTAAGAAGACACTTCTGTCTTACCCTTTTCTGTGAGTAGTACCAGTAAACCAAAAGGGAGAGATTTTACAGCAGGCATGATAGTCTCTACATGACACTACCACCCACTCCAATACATGATGTACTCATTTTAGTACCAATTTATCTATTCATTTATACATCAAGCATTATGGAATAAAATATTGAGCACAGGCCATAAACTTTCTTGGCACTGGGGATATAAAAATATTCAAAACAGACATGCCCCTTTCCCCAAAAATTGCAATTGGTATAAGATTGGAAGAAAACAAAATATCCATTTGCAATATAGAGTGATGAGCTAGAAACTCTAATTACGGTGTGCTATGAGAGCTCATAAAAAAGGATCTAATTCAACCTGAGAAAGAAAACACTTTCCTTAGGAAGTAAAATATCTGCAAAAATCTAAAGCATGAGGAGAAGTATTCACTGGGTTAAAAAAGAGGTGCAAAATCTCGGCTGGAAGAAATAAAGGCATGTAAAGGGAGCATGATGAATGAGGAAGCCTGAGTGTAGATCTGACTGGAAGAGAGTGGAGAGAGACACTGGTGGGAATGAATTGCAGGGGTAGACCAGTCATACCTACATGGAACATGTCAATGGTTTAAGTCTCAGTCCTAAGAGTAGGGAAGTCATAGAGAGTCTTTAGCTAATTAAATGTGCATTTCAAAATAACATTCTCTTTGTGAAGAGAAAAGATTGGAGAAAGGAACCATAAGAAGTAGGGAGATCAAAGAGAAGGTTGCTGCAGAATTTCCAGATATTTCAGTGTCCTGGTATTTAGACTTATTTGTCAGTGATGGCTATAGAGAGTAACTTGACAGATTTATAGAAGACAATGAGTGGAAGGTTTTGGTAATGAAATATTTTCATTTCAGTGACTGGAGGTTGAGAGAAAGGCTCGAGGAGACATGGACAACATTCACGCTCCTCAGATATAATCTAAGTTATACTAAAGGCTTCCCTTGGGAAAACCCAGTGAGTGATGCCGAAACCTCACTGGGAATAGGTGTGGAGACGTGGTTTCAGCTGTACTGGTCCTTTTTATTAACTTGATCTATACATACAGATACGTACTGTAAACTTTTTTTATGGCTTAACTCTGAATGTATTTTTTTAAATCTAATATAAGCAATTTCTCTCTGCCTCTAAGTACCAAGATTCTATCTAATCCACATTTCTCCTCTATACTTCAGTTTTACACACCCGAGCTAAATTGTGAATTAAGACATAGTCTTAAATTCTGAAGCAGCCATGAAAATTAAAATTAAAACATAGCAGATTCTGAAGCACAGTTGGCTGTCTACTAGGACTTCTATAATGAGTACAAATAATTCTGCAGAAGGCGATCATATCAGAAGGTTATCAGAAGGTTTAAAGTAGCGATTATTAGGATAAATTATGCTAAGCATTACACTGACATGTGACGTACATTATCTATTTGGTATTTCTCAAAATGAGTTCCACGGAACATTACGGCTATAAGATACTCAGCTAAAATGCAAACCATGGTCAAATAATTTTAGAAACTCTTAAGTAAAGTCCAGACATTAAAAATTCATGTAATTCTTGAGAATGGTATTGCTTAAAATAAATTTTACATCGTTTGAGCATCTATTTTTTCATAGCACTTAACAGCCCAAATAACTGGTGTTACACAGAAGAACTGGGAGAAATACAATCCTGTTATGTCTTCCCAATCATGAACTTCTGTATTTTAACCTTGTTAGTTGTGCCACATAACCTCTATGAAAAAATGTACAAACATCCCAGCAAGTTATACATTTCTCTACAGCTCGTGTTCTATGAACCTATCTAGACCTCTAGATTGTTGCTAATGCCCTTTTGTCCCAGGTTAGGTACCCAATTCTGTAATCACCTCCTTTTCGTCCATCTTTTTGCCCCAATTCTCCTTGCCCTTTTATTATAGTAACTCAGGCTTAAAAATACAAAGTCCAGTAACACTACCCTCTCAGCTCAGCCTGCTGTCCTTTCTGAGGTCATCCATTAAGTAGAAACTGTGCCCTACCACAATGGATACCAAATGATTAGGGGTCTCAGCATACCAGGCACATCACTGATTAGCTCTTGTGAATGGTTGCTCCAAGCACCAAGGATATTTGAGAACCTCACCACTTTTCCACATTCTGTCTCCAAGCATTTTTGACCCCCAGGTTTCCCTAATAAGCATTTCCTTCCATTCACTCTTTCTACATGATTTAATTCTCCATGACGACCTCATTCACTAGTGAATATATATATATATTTCCTGAGTTCACCCTACTGTGCCATCATTGACTACCTGATTTTTCCGCAGACAGCTCTGATTCAAAGTACCCCTTCTTCCATCCCCTAAGTTTTATTTCTCCTCCATTATCCCCTATCTTGGAAAAAGTCACCTCTCGCTCACAGATTAATTCCAGAGTAGACTCAAAATCTCACCAAATGTCTAGCTTCAGTCATTCTCAAATTCATCTTCCCTTCATTTTCTCGCCCACAAATTTAGTAGCATCTTTTTGCTGAATTAACTGCAAAAATTTCCCACAAGTCTCCTCACCATCAGTATGTGCTCTCTATAATATATCATTCACTGGAATACAGCCAGAATAAACTTT
>JAQZBX010075924.1:0-14524 GCA_029593785.1 Cabassous unicinctus
ATTGAGCCACACCCGCTTCCCAGGAAGTCAGGATTTCAATATCCCCCCTTCACTTCAGAAGTTTCCCACCTTATTATTTCTTACACTATCCTAAATGGGACAAGGGTTCCTCTGCCCTCTTCAGACATGCTACCCCTTCTCACTTCCCCTCTAGATATTGCCAAAGCCCAGGATTGGTCCTAAGTCAAATTTTGAAGTAGACAGAACTTAACATGATTATAACCCTTGTGTTTACAAAATACATTCACATCTCTGAGGTATGCATTATGTCCACTTTACAGATGAAGAAACTGAGGCTCAGTCTCCTGGCGTCAAGGAAAAGAACCTAGACTGGGAGTAGGGAGGACTGGGTTCCCACTCTGGGGCTGCCAGAGCTCGCTGTGGGCCTCAGGTGAGCCCTACCCTGTCCCTTGCTCCAGGATCCCTCTAAGGTAGAGGAGTTGGCCAAGAATGATCATCTTCCCAGCTCTGAGCCTGATGGCCAAGGCCTGGTGGGGGGCCCTGTACCAGCTGCCAAGTCTCTGTCTCCTCATTCAGTATCTTTCTTGCCTTTTGCTGCCCTGCCTCCTCTTTCTCCAGGGCCCAACACCCTCTCTTCTGGTCAGAACTTCTTTCAGAGATCTTGTATGGATTTCTCAGGAGCTGTTGCTGGTAGGAGCCTCTCTCAGAGAGATATGTCTTGTCATTTTATCTCTCTGGCATGACAAAGACTGTGTCCCTTCTCGAGACATTCCAAGCCTCGGTGAGCAGTGAGGGCCTGTAGGACTAGGGTCTCCTGGTAGGCTGAAATAGTGCCCTGTCTCTAGCCACCCACCCCTCTCTTTGGGGAGGTGATGGGCCCTCTCTCCTCTCCCATTCTTCTTCTTCCTGTAGGTTAGGTTCAGGATTCACAGCTCAGACATCTTCATAATTGTTTTCCTTGAGAGGCTTTCCTTATTAGCCTTCTGCTAAGTGTACAAAGAGACCTTCTCGACCAAGGGCAGGTTTTTGCTGTGAACAATTTCAGGATGGGGGGTGGATCCCCTCCTCCCCATCCATAATGGAAAGTAGTTGAGTTCAGGTAAGCAGCTCAGGTTGGGGAGGGTTTTCTATTTTATGTAACATCTTCAGCTTCTGAGAAAGGATCCATTGTGTAAAGTTGGGGCTGTGGCTGGATCCCCTGGCTCAGGGTGGCCGGCTGAGAGGTGACAGGAGAGTCTTGGCAGGGAACACTGACCTAGGGTCAGAGGGAAGGGGGCGTGTGAAAAGCAAAGGGGTGAAACTTGGGGGCTCAAGCCTGCTCCTTCAGCTCACTGTCAAACCTCGGAATTTGCTTTTCTCCCTTCCTCCTGGCCTGGCTCAAGTGTCACACTAGGGATGGCAGATGGATTGAATTTCCTGTGCCAACCCAAACGGTTTGCTGTTACTGCCACAGTCTCTTGAAAAGCAATTTTAGGTGGCATTGAGGCTCGGTGGGGGAAAAAAGCCATGACTTTGTAGTAATATCTGCTGTGAATAAGGATTAGTGATGCAAATATCAGTGCAGGACTTGTCTGAGTTCTGAGATGAGTGATCAAAAGGAGGTTGTTTTCAGTGTGTGTTTCATGTGGTTAGGTATCATCAGATAGATGCACTTTTTAGACAAGGTGGCCAAGATGCAGAAAGCATATGTGTCCTGCTTGGGCATGTACAGCTGTTCTGGAGAGGAGGAGGACTTGGACTTGGACTTGGGCTTGGCCGTCTGACTCCAGAGTGCTTATTTCTTCTATATCTGCTGCTGTCCTGTAGTTCATCCCTTCTGTTTTCTGCCTTCACTTTCTTTTGAAGGTGTCTGTGATGGTTAGGGTAATGTGTCAACTTGACCAGGTAATGGTGCCCAGTTGTTTGGTCAAGCAAGCACCGGACTAATTGTAATATAAGGGCCTTACATGGACTTTGATCATCAGTGAGATGATTGCTGAGATGGCTGGTTACATCTACAATCAACTGAGGAGATTGCCATCAGCACTGAGTGATGTCTCATCCAATCAGTTGAATGCCTTGAAAGGGGGAGTGATTTCTTCATTCAGAGAGAGAATTCCCATCTCTACTTCAGACAGCCAGCATCTCCTGGGGAACTCATCAAGGACCTTCATCAGAGCCCCTGGCTTGCAGCCTGCCTTACAGAATTTGGACTTGTGTATCCCCACAGTCACATGAGATAATTTTATAAAATCTCATACTATTTACAGATATCTCCTGTTGATTCTGTTTCCCTAGAAAACCCTGACTAATACAGTGTCCAAAAGAAAGTCTGGTCATCTTCCAATTTCCTCAGGGATAGAAATAGAGTGACTACCAGCTGAGGTGATAGCTGACAGCAGTGACCCCATGGGGCTTCATATTCCTCAGAAGAGTCTGCAAGCAGCAGGCTGGGTGGGAAGCTGGCAGGCTGTTTAGCCTGTTACCAGCACACTTTCCTGTTCTCTGCCACCAGGGATGTGCTAGGACCGCAGAACTGGAGAAGGAGGCACAGTGAAGATCCTTCTTCCACTGTTACTTCTGGGTCTGCTGCTGACCCAGGAGAAAGGACAGGTCCAGGAACAAGTGGGGCTCTCACCCAGTCATCTCAAAGGTAGATGGACAAAGGGTGATGCCCCTGGGTCATGCAGTGAGGCTCCAGAAGGCAGGGACTGCCCTCCTCAGCACAGTGCCTGGTCCAGAGCTGGTTCTCTCCAGTGAAATAAGGTGGAAGCTCTCTGTCAGGACCCAAGTGTCAAAGACCACTTTTATCTTATGTATGGGGTCTGATTTGCTCTGCCTGGGCCCCACTCTGAACCTCCTCTCCCTGGCCCCCTGCCTTAGGCTGGCTGGCATCAGGTTGGCTTCTGGATGTCCCCCAGCCAGGCCAAGCCCTCCCTGGCAGCTGCATTTCACTTGGCTGTTCCCTCCCCAGACCCTTCAGCTTGGCTATCTCCTCTTGTACCTTTGAAGTTCAGGTCCCACTTGCCGCTTCCTCAACCCTCTCCATGGATCATCTGTGCCTTCACTGGCCTCCCCTGTTGGAGTTTCCATAGCACTGGCTGCATGTGTCCTCCATCTTTCCATTCAGACCACCATGCTTCATGGGCTCTGCTCTGTGAGCACAGGGAAGGAGACACAAGTGTAAAATGAGGAGTGGTCATCCTTCAGCACCCAGCTCGGACAGCTCCTCTTCAGGGACTGTCCTGAAGAAACCTGTCCTGCCTCAGCCCCATCCTCCTGCTAATAGCTGACCACTTCTGGGCTAGTAGTTAAATCCCCACAATTTGAGGCGAGCCCTGGTCATGAATTCCTGGCTCTGCCACATCCTAGCCGCCTTATCCTTCGTTTTCCTCATTTGATGATGGTGCCGAATTTATGAAATGAAACAAACACATGCAGAGTATTTAGGTAAGTGCTTGGCACAGAATAATCTCTAGATAAGCGTTAGCTGTTTATTTCTTTGGTACTTCGATTACCCATCTCTCAGCCCCTGTTACATGGTGCTGTTCCTTGATAACAATCTCCTTGAAGAAAGGTACAATTAATTTATCTTTGAATCCCCATCTACCGGCACGGTGCAATGGAACAAAGAAGAGAAAACGTTTGGTTAAACTGAATTCTAGAAAGATTTATATCCAAAATAACAATATTTTATAGTTTAATGCTTAAAAGGTTACACTTCCTTTTTTTTTTTCTTTTTTTCTTCAAAATATTCTTCTGTGGCCCAGCTCCCTCTCTCCAGCCGCAGGGCAGTGTTTGGGCATGGTGCCACCATCACCCGCTCTGGGATGTGTTGCCGCTCCATCACTTGCATTTCTGAGCAGCAGGCTAGAGTCGACTCTCAGCCCTTGGCCATCCAGTGTGTGAAACACAATGAACCCTGTGATGGGAATCTGTGTCCGAGCAAGGCTGGGGCCCCAAGACTGCCTGCAAGGGGTTCCCAGCCATGACAGCCCCTGTACCGAATCCAGTTGGTGCCAGGATTATATCCTCAACATCTCTTCCTCTCATTTCATTCTCCATCCCTGCCCTTCTCTTGCAGAAATGTCCACCCAGGGAAGTACTTACATTGATGGGAAAATTAAAAATGTCTTCCACGGGATGCACCAGGTAAAGATGCTAACGGACCAAACAGGGGAAGAGCGCAGGTCACCGCTCAGCAATGTAGAGGAACCAAGAGAAGAAAGAGGTAAGAGGAGCTTTGCCATTCCTGTCGAAGGGGAGGGGAAATAACCTATGCGGGTGCCTTGCTGGGCTGTCATGGTGACCCTCAGTCCTCCCAGGGCTGTGTCAGCATTCTGGGGCTGTAGGTAAGAAAAAGGGAGGTTTTATTAGCATCTGAAAGCTGCAGGGCATGAGATCCTGGATCTGATTTTGTTGCAAGCCCGGTCCAGGGCCTGGTGCCCAGATACACTTCAATGGAGTTTTCTGGACTCCTACCATGTACAGGCTCCAGCTTTGCATAGGGTGGTGGCAGAGGAGAGGGACGGAGCCCTACCTTCAGGAAGCTGATCTAGTAGGGAGGATAGTGTTGGGAGTTAAGGTAGGCACACACCTTAACTTTCTGGAGCTGCCCATGTCTTTTTAGAGTTCTAGACGACTTCATAAAGAGACACTTGAAGTCCGATAATGAATAGAGTGGGTGTAGCTTGTGCTTAACGATACAACAAAACTAAAATACGACAATTCAATAAATAACTTATTTCAAAAATCAATAAACTCCTATGGGTATCCTAAATACCCCCTTTCATCCTACCCCTATTGGAGGAGAGGCTAGGATGGGGGTAATCAGGAGAGCTTGGATGCCACCTTGATGATCCACAATGTGTATTAAAAGCATTGTTAAAGGCTCTCAGAAGTCCTGCAGCTAAAACAAACCAACGTGGACAACTTCATCTAACCCCGTGTTTTCCCACCTAACTGGCCAGGGAATCCATTTTTTCTTTCTTTAGTTCTCCTGATAGCTTTTTTTTTTTTTTTTTTTTTTACCAGGACGTTCTGGTTATCGAACCCAGGTCCCTCCATACGGGAGATGGACGCCCAACCATTTGAGCCATATCCATCCCCCTCTCCTGATAGCTTTTAACCCGATTCCACTGAAGCCACTTAGGGAAGCACTGGCCTAGATACAGCACTAACTTCCTCTGAAACTTAAAGCCCTTTCTTGAGCATCGATATTAATTCTCACCATTCTTTTAGAATCCTCAAATAGCTCCTGTTGAAGGGGCAAGTCTTGTTCTCATATATTGGGGTTTATTATGGGTTTTTGATATTCCACATTTGTAATTTTATTCTAAATCACTTCAAGTTTGGAAAAGACTCCATTATTTCATAATTGAGGCATATGTGAACCAGAAGAAGTGAGCAGCATGATGGACATGTGTTTCTTGGCTCAGTGGGAGGTGCGATGTCCTTCCCCAGAGTGGGGCCGGGGACAAGGAGAGCAGGATGAAGACCCTCTCTCTCACATTATAGTGGTCCAGAGTAAATATGCTTCATTTCACATGCCAGATGCAATTGATTAATACTGGCTGTGTCTGGGCTCAGAGTGCCGTGATCTATTGGTGATGTCTGCTCTGAGTACAGAAACATGGAATCAAATACCTGTGCCAGCTATTTGCCATCTCTTAGTAGACGCTTATCTAGCAGTTGGGTCTTGAAGGATGAGATGATTTTTAAAAGCTGGATACTATGACAAATGGCTTCATGGTAAGACAGAGCCCCACATCCACTTAGGCATAAGGAATTTAAGGAATTATTTTGGGTACATTGATATTGACCCCATCCTCCCCTGTGGGCTTCACTTGGTTGGGGTGCAGATGTATTTTGCCTTTCCCTGAAGGCATATCATATCAGTTGGCCTTTAGCCCAGCAAGGGTGAGTATCATTGGTGGCCAGAGTTGACGATGGACTGGTCTTGGGCATCTCTTGGGCTTCACAGGTGTCTCTAAACTCTTCCCCAGTTGGGGAGATAGAATGGCTCACGGATTGGTGCATCACTGTCAGTAATAAAAAGCTTCCCTCTAGTACTGGGAGCTCCCCACCCACCCCAATCTAGCCCCCCCCCCTTTTTTTCTGTTTCTTTTTCTACCACGGCCTGGCCACCAGCTGCCCAAAGAACACATGGTGGCTTGGAAACCATTTTTTTTTTTTCTCTGAGCTTCCCTCTGAGCTGGCCATTTATGGATGGGATTTGCACCTACTAATGTGTGGGTATTTCTATTTACTGAGTTGCACAGATGTCTGAAGTTGTGAAAAGCAGAGGGGCCCAGTGTCCTGATTTTTAGGAAGAAATGGAGAGAACTTCCATAGCATAAACCCGACTTTTGTTATAAGAAAAGTGCATTCTACCAGAAGGTCTGCGCTATTTGCTTATCTTTTTCCTTCTAGGTATTTGCCCCAGCTTTTGATCCCTCCAAGCTTCCTGACTGCTGCTGTGATTGTGAAGCTCTTTAATGCCGAGCCTGTCACTTGGACTATCCTGAAAGAAATATCCTGGAATAACCCTCAATTTACGGAGATCGTGGCAGACAAAGTCCTGCAGGATTACTGCACAAGTAACCAGTAAGTACAAGGCCTTTCCTGTGGTCATTTTTGATTGAATAGGTTCCTGGGAGAGATGAAAAACAGAACAAACAGAATAAAACAAAAGGCAGAATACGCAGCCTAGACGAATGACTGCTTCAGTAGCCAGCACCCAAGAACAAAGCCAGGAAATCATTGGGAATTTTATTTTTTCCCTTAGAGGATGTTCTTCATTGGTTAATAAGAATCTGAGTGTAATTTGCCGCCTCTCAGTGAATTTTTTTTTTTTTTAAAGATTTATTTATTTATTTATTTATCCCCCCCTTGCTGCTTGTGCTCGCTGTGTCCATTCGCTGTGTGCTTTCGAACCTGGGGCCTTCCATGTGGTAAACGGGAGCCCTATCGATTGAGCCACACCCGCTTCCCTCTCAGTGAATATTGAGGCCTCCCCATGCTCTCTTCTTTTCTTTTTTTCCCAGAAAATATTGCTTTGGGGATGTCGAAGTCCAGTCTCTGCTGAGATGAGCCATAGGCCCCCAGATGGCTCTGCATGTCATCAAGGGCCTGTAGGCCCTGCCCATCCCCACTCAACCTCTTCTGCCTTCTGCATTTTATTGCTTGAATTTGCTGCTAGTGGGAAGAACTCCTACTTGGAACTAATTCAATCAAACTGCCTTGTAATCTGACTTCTCAGGAGTGTCCTGTCTTTATACTATGCTTGTCAACCTCCCCTGTTCCTCCATATTGGGATGGAAAAAAAGAAGAAGAAAAAGCAGTGGCTAAGATGGTTGTATAGACTATTATATAGTTGGAATAAAAAGGCTATAAAGATGAAATTGACCCAATTCAAAAATTTCTTGCTTTAAGGGAGAAAGATGTATCCCAGCAAGCCAACTAAAGTAAATTTCTTAAAAGTGAATCTTTTCCATTCCCTTGTAAAATTGTAGATGTATTATAATTGGAGGGAAATTTCCTGCAGGGATACATTGAAAATTAGGGTGAAGAAGGGGTAATAATTCACAGGCATGCTGGTTATTTTAGTGTATAAGTGATCTTTTCCTTATGGAAACTACAGTCCTCCAAAGACAAAATGAGGGTGTTTTCTTTACAGTTATACGATTTTAGAGTACCTGCAGCACCTTCATGACCTGGAATTGTTTGTTCATTGTCAGTCCATATACTCTTTATTCAAAGCTTAGGTTTCTCCTGCGGTCTTAGGCTGAAATATAGCTGGGCTGCAGTACCCAATGCTACCAACAGGTGGCCCTGGCTCACCATGGCACATAGCTCAACGTTCTATCAAGTCTTTTCATTTAATATTCTCTAATTACGGAAATTTGCTCATTAAATATACCTTAAAGAAAAAAAAAATATCTGGCTGCATCCCATATGTTTGTAGCAAAGTCCACACGTAAATTAATAGCTTAGAATATCTTAGGTTACTGGCCCTACCTCTCTCTTATTTAAGTTGTAAGGAACTCAGGCTCACAAGCAAGAACAAACTCTTAAGGCTAAGCTTATGTCAAAAGAAGATAGTATTTTAGTATTGCACCAAGAAGATTTAAAGTTAATATGGTTCACTTAATGATATACATTAGTTACAGTCGTGGGGTCAGAAGGCATTTGTCAAAACGACCTTGATTGTAAATCGTATATTACAATAATGTCACAGCATATTTTAAAAGTTATTTTCTCTTTTCAAATGGTTATGTTGCTAAATTCTGGCAGTCACTATATCCAGTTTTTTTGTTTTTTTTTTTAAATATGAGCTTCTTTAAACTCACACATACTTAAACCTTAAAAGATAGATCCTGAAGCTTTCTCTGAGGTTTCCTGGGACTTCTTCCCTCCACCTTCACCCCCTTTTGCATGGTAGCCTGCATTTGAGGGTCTTTGGATATCCCTTCCTCTCTGATACAAGTTCTAACTTGGAGCACTAGAAAGACTGAGACAGGACACAAGTCCACCAAGGTGTAGGGATAAGACGTGGGTGATTCCAGTTAGGGGATTCCAGATAGTGAACCCTTTATTTCTGGCTTCTAGGGACTCTTGTAGCAAAGTGGCCCACAGAGGGCACTGAAGAAAACCTCAGTGGTGCTGGGCCCCTTACTACCCTTCATGCCCATTCACCCCATTCATGCCCAACCTTTCTTTTTTTTAGGAGGTAACAGGGATTGAATCCGGGACCTCATACACGGGAAGCAGGCACTCAACCCCTGAGCTTTACCCACTCAGAGAGAGGAAGAGATTTGATTTGGATATGAGATTGAAGTTCTAAAGTCAATGGGTTGTTTTATTCACTAAGATATCAGGAAGTAATAGAATCTGCTTGAGATGTTATTAAATGATGGGAACAGCAGTTAAAACGAACAAAATTGCTTCATGTTGGTGCCTCCAGATGAGCTGAGACTCTACAGTAAACAGGTTCAATCCACAATTAAACATGAGGTTCAAAAACCTGGGAGAAGTAATTGTGAACGAGGTGGTAGAAATAGTAGGGACCAATTATTTGCAGTCATGTGGCCGGTAAGTGGCAGAGTTGAGATTGAACCCAGGTCTCAAGGTGGGGTAAATGGGGTTCTCACAACCACCTTTTAGCTGCCCAGGGCTTCCCACTTCATTATCCTATCCAGACCTTGACCATTGGCTAGAAATCTGCCAGATATTTGCTAACTGTAACAGAATAGCTTGGCAAACACAGGAAGAGAAAATGCAAAAAGAACTTCAGAAGAAGAAAAGAAAAAAAGAAAAAAAAATAAAACAAATGAAAGAGAACAACAACAACAAAACAAACAAAAAGAACTCGGGTCTTCAGAGTTCATTCACAAGACTGGTGTTTACCAAATCAGTCAACAAGGATAAACATAAATGCCAGACCATGTAGAAGAAATTTACAAGGTTAATAATAAAGTTTCTGTTTGCCTCTAAACTATTCTCACACACTGATACAGTTAATCGCCGATTCCAGATCCCCTGTCATAATCTTCCTAGATTATGACATTGCCTAATGCTGGCTTCTTGGACCAAATGAGAGTATTTGTATAGCTCGGCCTGCCCCTGCCTCCACCACCGTGAGGGCTTGCTCGCTACAGGTCTAGCAAGTTGCCTTCAGCCAATTCAGGTCCACTCCAAGGTGGGCTGGGGAATCAGGCTAGGAAAAGTCATGGACAGAGGTACGGCACCGTTACCTGCCTGCTCCCATTGGTTTTCCCCAGCACCCAGGAGAACAAAGACTGTGACCTTGACCTGGTACCAGACCTTCTCCCACGACCTCATCTTTGTCTCCAGTCCCTCTTGTGTGCCCAACCTGTGAAAACTAGCCCCCTACCCAGCCCAATCCATTAAAGGATAGCCCCCCAACCGAGGCACTTCACAGGGACCCCTTAATCCAGCTTCACACTCATAAAGAGTCTTGGATCAAGACTTTTGACATCTTCATATATAAAAAAATGACAATGCAGCAAAAGAAGATGTCCATTATCCAAATTTAATACTGTGTCCCATCACCAGTCCGGATGCCTGGAGTGTACAAGGTATCGGTTTTTTAAAGCATATCCTAAAATTATCTTGAGGATTGCAAATCTCTCTCTCTCTCTAATATGTATAGGCATTCATTTATGGATGTAAAACATTTAAAGAAACCAAAAGTTGTATAATTCTGTTTTGGAATTTTTTGGAAATGCCTGAGCCACTCTCAACCTCATAAAGGCACTACCACAGGGAAAGAAAAGCAGAGTGAAAACTAAGACAAGCCAGGCTCAAGAATTGAGTGCAGCTTTGCGCAGACACTGCCTTGCATTCCCCAACCCCCCTTTAGTTCATGAGTTTCTCCTCAAGGATCTGACCCTTGGGATTTGGTTCCTTGTAGCTAATTTTTTTTGACTTTCACTCTCCTATGATAGCAGGGTGCCTCCCTTTGGCCTTATTTAATAACCAGAGACCTATAGGTAAGGCCTTCCTTGAAAGGCACCCAAAGAGAACACTTCTAAGTTTGAAACTCTTCTTTCTTGCCAACCTGCCTTGAGACCCCTGTGGGTTTCTTCCCTTTTCTATGACATTTCTGGTTACTTTAGAGTTTGGGACTTGCAAGGCTTTCAGGTCAGAGGTATGCCACTCTGTATTCTCCTCTCTACCTTGTCTGCCACCAGATGGAGCCTGGAATCAGGGACTGACAGCTGATCCTGAGCTTGAGTCAGTAGGACTGAGGTGTGACCCCCTCTCGGAGGTGCCTTGGGTCCCTACTGATGGTCAGCTTCCACCGCCCTCTCACCGCCAGCCCACTCTATCTTCCCACCTTCCCTAACCCAAGCCTTCTCTGCTTTTCCTGAGTTACAAAAGTCTTATGTATCCCCTGGGCCCCTCCCATGCAGGTGACCAGGTTGACCAGGCCACTTTTAGGTAACCCCACTTGGGAAGTGAGAAGGCATGTGTCTTGGCCCTCTGAGTGTTTCACAGGTGTGTATTTGGGGAGGTTTTCTGAACAGTGATCGGCTTGCTGCATCCTTCTGTCCCTTGGACAAGGGCTTCTCTCCTTTCTAATACGAGCAGGGCCACTTAAGGCAGAGCAGGCTTCCGGGGTGGAATCAGCAGGGGTGATGTTAAGAGACGGATGGGCACTACTGAGGTAAGCTCCTTTCGTGGGCCCCGAGGCTGCTGCAGACCTGTGCTGTGCCTTGGGGTAGTTCTCACCAGTGAACAGAATCGGGGACCCTCAGAGCCCACCTGAGCCTCACCCCCTTCTCGTCTCCACACTAGTGCAGTGTAGGGGCAGAGGGGGCAGCCCTGCGGGGGGGAAGCTGCTCCCAGTTCACTGACACCACTTGGAGATGTTTCCTTTTGGCCGGTGACCTCTCACCCCAAATCTAACTATGGGAGCTGCTCAAGGCCCAACAGCTCTGAATCTGGCCTTCAAATTAGTTTCACTCTGGCCCAGGGAGACGCCGTTCCTCATCCTTCTATCCCATTTCTTTGTCGACGCTGCTGGTAATTGTCCACTGCTGGAGGTCCAGGCTTAGAGCACTGCCCGCCACTTGCTGAGGTGGCATTTCCTGAGATGATTAGAGCGTTTGCCACAAGGGGGCAGAGCCGATTCATGGTACCTCCTCAAGCTTAAACAATTGGAACCGAAATGAGATGGGAGCCCAGCCATTGGGAACCTGGGTGGAAGTAGCCAGGAGGAAGCGAGAAGGGAGAGAAAAAGTGGCTCCGTATCAGAGATGCCTTTCAGGAGCCCAATTTATGGGCTTAGTAAACACCACTCGATATCAAAACGACTATGTAATGAGAATTTTTGGTAATCATGACCTTCAGGCATCAGAAGATCTCAAATCAAAGGAAGAATAAATTATATTTATCAAAAGACTGAACCAAAAAGGGCATCTAGATTCTCTGGTAATTAGAAAGTTTATATCCAGAACATTCTGTTGCCTCAGCATTCAAGGACTGACATTTTACTGAACTTCAAAATCTGAGACTTAAGTCACTGTGCCGTATGTCCCTCAATGCCCACCTTTCCAGTAGGATAGGTGTGAGGGAGCAGAGGGGACAGAAAACCACAGGACCAGCACGGCCCTCCTTCCTAGAGCAGAAATGTCATTTAAAGACCTGGAAAATAAAGCATCACTTAAAATGTCAAAACACAATTACATAATGGAATGGAATACAAAATTCACAGTTTTTTAAAAAAGTTAAAATATAAGATCTCCAAAATGTAAGGCTGTGAGATGCACCCAGGTTTTATTTGAAGAAACTGCCTTTCTGAACTTGCTGTGTGACACTGGACAAGTTTCTTCACCTCTCTGAGCGTCAGTTTCCTTATCCCCAGGGAGGTCATGTGAACTCAATGAGATCCAAAGCCTTGGCTTTTAACCTGCTATGATTTTCTTTCTATTACATCACCAATCCCGAATTCCTTTCCTTGTAATACAGACGAGCAGGCTGGCTTCAGGGGAGTGCACCTTGCACTGCTCAGAAGGCCCCATTCCTGGATTAACGCTGTTACCCTCTTGAGAGTCTTAATAATTTTCGAATAAGGGGCCCTGAATTTTCATTTTGTGCTTGGCCCTGCAAATTATGCAACCAGCCCTGCTTCAGAGTTGTCCCTGCTCCTAAGACCACAGATATGGGCATTCTGTCTGAGCCACTGCCACTGAGGGGGTTCGACCAAGGCAGGTTGGACAGGTCCTCGACAGTATGCCATTTACCTGACATTGCATCATGGTCTTCCTTATATTTTTATGTAAGTCCTTGCCTCCTTAAATATAAATTTCTTGATGGCAGGAACCTGTCTTAAGTTTCTTTAATTGCCCAAAGCACATGTCACAGAGTAGATGTTCAACGAATGCTCCATGAAAGAATGGCCGCAAAGTGTGGTAAGTCAGAAGCAAACTAGGTTTATAAAAGGAATCTGGAGAGCATTTTCCAGGCAACTTTAAGACCCATTATCTCAAGGAGATAAGCCAGGGGAATCATTGAGCCTCTTTCCTCCCAAAGAATTACGTTAGAGATGAAGAGGAGGGAGCAGAGACCAATTCTTGGTCTTTATTAAAAAGAAGGCAAGGAGAGTCCCACTCCCCAAACATCCCCTGAAATGAACATGCTGAAGGTCAGAGGACAGGTGGACCCACCTGGGAGAGGGCAGTCACCAGGGCAAGTGGGCACTCACCTGAGCATTTGAGAGACCCTCAAGGGTGAAAGAGAGCAGAGTACAGGACACAGGACTTCTGTGCTCAAACACATGCCAATGAGACCCCTTTCCTAAGAGAGTTGGAGAGGAATCCCTGAAACTACAGACCATGGGAATTCTATGCCATCCCTGGCCAGTGGAACCTGTGGATGACAGAATCTTTGGCCTCCTAGACAAACATGATAGTTTAGGGCTTCTTTTCCTCCTGGGGAAAGAGGATGTGGTGATTGTAGGCTTGGCAAAAGGGAGTGCCCAAGAGGGAGATGTCAATGGGAATTTGGGTGCCATGTTAATTCTACTCAGGCCACCTCCTCGCTGAAGTTCCTGTGAAAAGAAACAAGATAAGAGAGGAGAGGCACCTGCCCAGAGCCAGGCTCATCATTTGTGGGGTCAGAGCAGCTGTGGGCGCTGAGCAGAGGAGCTGGAGAATGGAAGTTTTGTTTCCCATCTGGCCAGTGGGCCTTCAACCACATCCGAGGAGGGACTGGGGACTGGGGAGGGATGGGGGTGGTTTGTTTTCTGCTTCTGCTTCAGTAGAACACTTTCTCCAGATACGCGTTCAGGAACATCCCAGCAGGGTCCAGTTTTTCTCGGATGGCACAGAACTTTGGAAAGGCAGGATACATTTTCTCAAAGTCCTTCCGGGTACAGTTGTGGGCCTGTGGAGGCAACAAAGGCACAACAGGCCTCAGCTCAGGAGCTGGCGTTCCAGCAGGGGCTGCACAGCAGGCACCTGCATGTCCATGCGACTGCTTGTGTGACGCCCTTCGAACACACTGTCACACGCACACCTGTGCTCACACACACACATGCATAGCTGCACGTTCATGCCGTCACGCTCACACACACACATGCGTATACACATATGCACGAACGCACCCACAAGCACACACAAAGTAAAGACCCAGCCAGAAAAGAGCATGGAAAGTAAAGAAGTAAAGTGTTAAAACGTAGCATTAAGGGAAGCGGGTGTGGCTCAGTGGATAGAGACCCCGTTTACCATATGGGAGGCCCCGGGTTCGCGTCCTGAGGCCTCCTTGTGAGGGCACGCCGGCCTGAGCGGTGCGGTGGGCTGATGCAGCAACCTCACGGCAGGAAGCGGGTGTGGCGCAATGGATAGAGCACCCGTTTACCATATGAGAGGCCCCGGGTTCGCTTCCCGTCGCCTCCTTGTGAGGGCAGGCCGGCTCGCGCGGCGCCGTGGGCTGATGCGGCAAGACCTCACAGCAAGGGGAGATAAGCAGACACAGAGAAGACACGCAGCGAATGGACACAGCGGCACAAGCAGCAAGGGGGGGATAAATAAATAAAATAAATAAATCTTTAAAAAAA
>JAQZBX010075925.1:0-14517 GCA_029593785.1 Cabassous unicinctus
TCCCTTCCCCATAGTCTACCTTCCTGATAAAACCACCATTAGCAGTTTGGGATGGGTATTCTTCCAGACATTTTTTTAGTGCCTTTATACCAAATATACATATATGCAATGGGTGTGTCTTGTTTAGTTGTTTCAACAAAAACAAGATCATGTTATATATATTTCCCACTACTTTCTTTTTTAACCTAATATGTGATGGATATCTTTCTGTGTCAGTAAATATAGATCTTCATTTTGAATGGCTGCATAGTATTCCATTTGATGTATATATTTACCTCTTCCCCTGTTGATGGACATTTAGGTTGTTTCCAGGTTTTTGCTATTAAAAATAATGCTGCTATGAACTTAGGCTTCAGATAATAGAAACTTTCCAAATGCCATAATAGCCTGACTTTCTAACTGAAACATACTAACTACTCTATGACAGCAGTTCATTTTTTTTTTTAAGTACCATGGTTAAGAAATAATGACATCCAATATGTGTTTGGATAAAGAAACTAACATTAAATTCATTGTGTTATGAATTTTTCCGTATGTCAATTTCCTAAATCCTCTTCCTGTGAGGTAGGAAGTGGTATTTTACATACTGGAAAATTAAGGGTTAGAAAGACAAACTCTTTCCCCAAGGTTCTGTAACAAGTAATTGATGAATCTGGGTTTCCAACCTAAGTTTCCTGACTTCAAATCTAGGACTCCTGCTGGCCTACATTGTCAGTTTGGCTAGATTAAAGGAAACAAAAATATCTGGTCCCAGTTGCATGATTCCTTGGCTAGAACAGCTAAATCTGTGGTTTGCTTCTTCTGGACATGAAATGCAAACAACCATAAAAGGTCCCTATTTAGGAACAACTTGTGAATATTAATCTGCTTTGTTGAAAGGGAAAAAAAAAAAAACCTCCCACTTCTTGTTTTTCTAATCTCCCATCATTCCCACTCTTTGTCAAGCTCTGTCTCTTAAAAGGTGCTAACTTCCTGGACTGGTGAAATTTAGATGATGTCACCCATTGATTTTGTTGGGGACCATTAGGATTTGAGCACCCAGGAAATTTTTCCCAAACAGGCTCTTCCCCCTCCCACCACCCCAAATAGCACTTTCTTAAAAATTGAACTCAGATCTCATTCCAAGTCCCTTTTACCATGTCAGTAGAATTCTTTCAGTTATTGGGGTATCCTAGGGTTATTCAGATGCCCCTGGCTGAAACATTAGGAAGGTCCCTCTAGTCGTTTGTTATCTATCTACTACACTTACTATGAGATATCAATTGTCCCAGCTCCAAAATAAAACTATGATACAGTACTACTGTTTCCATCCCATGCTTGCGGCATGTTAGATATCAGTGAGCTGGGAACCCCCAGGTCTGTGGACTCCCCTTGGATGCACCAAAGACCCATTTCTTCTTAGGTCTTGGGATCTCACCAAGATGTTGCTACCAAACCCTAAGCAGGTCCCTGCTCTCTCAGATCTTCAGATCTCTGATTGCTTGATGTCTGTTTGTCTGGGGGAATAGCCTTTCCTCTTTGTTTACTGCAGAGGCTTGTTTGCCTGTACCCATGTCTCCTTCTTTGGTAAGAAATAACTCAGTCTCCTTTGAAAAGCTGCTCCTTCCCCACTCTAGGTCTTGTGGTTCCGTGGGACTGATTCTGCCCTCTGGCTCCAGAGCCAGATGCAAAAGCCAGGCCTAGCCAGTCAGAGTGATAGTAATTGACCCAGGAATGAGGACGTGACCAAACCAATCCTGGGATTTTGCAGGAACTTCTGGGAAAGAGGTGTTCTCCTTCCTTTAGGCTTGCTAAGCTCTGGGGTTTTGGAGAAGCTTGGTGCTGCTTGTGTCCAAGTTTGCCAACCACGCAGGAAGAGCCTGCCTAAGAAAGAAGCCATCACAGAAGAAAGGAAGCTAAGAAATGGAGACAGATTTCTGTGGACATCATTTTAATCTTTGGATCAAACTACACCTGAAACCAGTACTGTCATCGGATTTTTCTGTTTCATGAGCAAATAAATTCTGTTTTCCTTCAGCCAGTTTGAGTTGGGTTTCTGACTTTTAATAGAACCTTGATACACACTCACTTTCCTCTTGATACATCCCTCACCTCCCCTGCTTTGGCTTCTCACTTTAATCTTTTGGTTAGCTTAGGCTTATTTTGTAAGACAGAAAAACCTATTGACTTCAGGCTGCTGTTTCTCAACCCAACAAAAAGCACCTACTAATGGCTTGAAATGGAGGGAAGACATAAACAAGGCAAGACTCAAATTAGTATCTAAAAATTATATCTCCCCATACTCCTGGGTAATGGGACCAGGTGAGAGCTCCAAAATAAAGGCCAGAGGTGGGGTGCGCCTGATCAGATCCCAGATGCCTGACATGGGGCCAGTGATAAGCTGTACTCGGAGGGGAGCTGAGAACAATGGTACCCACGTGAAGTTTTCCTCTTGGTTGGTCATACAGCTTGAAATTCTTACTCTGCTTTATCCACCTGGCATAAATAATTCCAGAAGGTCTGTGTCATAGAAGGTTAAGTAGAAGAAAGCAGTAACAAAGACTTTTCAGTGATGGATTTTACTTCCTGTAAAATGTTGAAAATCTCTGCATCCATGGAGCATGGGTGAGGGTGGTAGACTACTTGTCTGGAGCTCCCATGTCTTCAAATACGGTGGCTCAAGCCCAGCCAGCCCCTTCCCCTGTGATTTCTAGCAAGGTGGGCACACGAGTCCTCACCTCTTGTTCACCGCATAGCCATTGGTTGCTCTGAGCCTCTTATGACTTCCTCACCTCTCTGATTTCCCTCTTCTGCCTTGGTGCTGACCAGATGCCAAATGTCCTGGATACACACATACTGCTCTCAACCCATGCCTGTTCTACCCACAGTGACTTGTGGTAGGTAAGCAGTTTCTCTTTTGAGGGGTTTTGTTATTTCTGACCAATCCTACAGAAGCCACTACTGAGATCAACATCTGAAGGCGTTCTCTACCATGTGAAAACTACCATTCAATGTAGGTATACAATGAAGGGTTTAGAAAGTGAAGACAGTGCTTTGAGAAACGACCTGGATAAGAAAAACTTTAAGTGCAGATAGCCTTAAGCATTTACAAGCTGCTGGATGCTAGGTACATTACTTTGTCTTCCTTGATCTCTATAAAAGAAGAGGCTGGAGAGGTCCCCAATGATGGGCCAAGGACTGGTTACATCATAATCACCCGGAACCATTGTTAAAAACTCATGTTCCCACAGTTTAGCACAGTTCTGAAGCAGAATACCCTGGGTGGGAGTGTACATATAGTTTCTTAGTGCCTGAGTTTGGGAAACACTGCAGAAGATGATCTCTCTCAGATGCTAAAAGGTCACTGCACCTGGTGCTCTCTTAGCCAGGTTTGGATGGGGCTGGACTGGTGTGGGGCGAGGGCTGCCAGACCTCTCCCAGAGAGTGTGTCTGGGGAAACCAATGGAACCTGAGGAGGAAGGGGAGGTTACTGCCCTTCACATATGTCACAGGCTCTCATCAGTAACAGTCACAGGAAGGCAATCAGGCCTCAGGGCTCTCCTAGTCTAAACCATAGTTCTCTGCTGACCCAGAGGCACTAAAAATAGAAAAGAAGCCCAAATCTGGCTTCCAGGTTTTGTGAGGGCAGAGAAAAGCAGAATGACCTGAGAGGGGTTGTATCAGCAACTAAGTGGTAACTCCTTCCCTGGGTTAAGGAAACTTTTGCCCTTTCCCTGCCCCAGGCTGCAGTGGTGCAGTCTGTTACCTTGGAGACCAGCTAACACTTCCCTGCAGGGCGAGCTTCACTGTTGAGTTGCGTAGAAGAGCTTGGAGGAACTAGGAGTGGGAACCTGAAGAGGAAGGGCCCCCGGGGTGACCAGGAGCCCTTCTCTCAAAGATGGAGAAATAAAGGGGAGAAATGCAGATGAGGGTGAGTGTCACCTGGGTTGACAGGCGGTAAGAAAGAGGGTTGGGGAGACCCAGACACTAAGCTCTGGACGGATAAGAAAGATTTCAGTGCCTGGGGTCTCACATCTGCTCTCTGTACACCAGGCATTGTGCTAGGTGCCAGGGTACGACAGGAGACAAGAACGTAATGGAGCTGGCTGGGGAGACAGACCATGGCGACTCGGTAGGACGGCAAGGATGGAGCAGTAGGGCTTCCTTAGGGAGCAGCGATTTCCTCCACGGGGATTGGGGGCAGCGAAGGAGTTCAGGAAAGACTCCCTCCGTTTTCTTGTCAGACAGGGGCGAACAGCATTCCTAGAGGTCAGTACGACTTGTGCAAAGGCGTGGAGGTATTAAATAGTAAGGGTGTGTAAGTAGGGCTTGCCAGGAAGAGGACAAGGGTGACAGATGAGGTGGAGAGGTGAGCAGGTTTGGACTTGAACGTATCAGAGGGCACTGAAGAGCTCTGGTGGAGGAGTAAATGGGTAGCAACGTGAACAACTGCATGTCAGAAAAAGCATCCTGAAAGCAGGATGGAAAGAGGATTGGATGGGGACGAAACTGGAGGTTATTTTACAGTTAAAAACACAACCCCTGCCCCTGGGATGGCTTTATCCTGGATAATCATTTAGCACCCTGGAAAGTTAGCTGAAGGTTTATTTTCATCCGGGAACCAGGGCTCCCTCTCTCCCTTTGACCAAGACACCCTCTCCCAAGGACCAGTCTGGATCTTCTCTCTCCTTCCTCCAGCCAGTCCCCAGGTGTGATAGGGCCGCCTTTGCCTAAATGCAGGACCTGCCCTGAGAGCGCTTATTCAACAAACGTTTATTGAGCATCTCCTGTGCTCTAGACACTGCTTTACGCAAAAGGGTGATGGCGGTGAACATTAAGTCTATTGTGTTTATGGGCAGGGGGGAGACAAATAATTATATCAAATATCAGATGGTAAAACAAGATACGGAGAAAAATAAAGTAAGGTGGAGGGGATTCTATACGAGATAGAGTACTCAAAGCAGACCTTTCGAATAAGGTTTCATTTGAGCAAAGACAAAAGGCAAAGGACTGTGTGCTGTTCATCTCCACCTCCCCAGCGCCATCTCTCTCTAGCACCCTGGAGGCACTCTATAAATGTTCATGGGATGAGCGATTGTTCAAGTGTCATAGGCTGAAGTGCTTGAAGATGCAGCATATTTTCATGGTCTTCTACATGTCTATATAGCACTTTGTATTTTTTTTTAAAGATTTATTTATTTATTTACTTTTATTCATTTTTTACACCACCCACCACCCACCCCACCCCCGTTTTTGCAGTTTCTGTGTCCATTCGCTTAGCACTTTGTATTTTACAAAGCACTTTTACATTCTCGATTTCATGTGATGCTCTTACTGGATTTGAAGTTGGCAGGGCAGCTATGATTACCCCTTGCCATCCTGCACATGAGGCCTCCAAAGACCCAGTGCTCTTTCTAGCATACGCCACATCGCTTGGTTAGTTTTATGTAGCCCAGCCCCTCCTCCATCAGCTCACACAAGTCACCCCAGATCTAGTCGTGCAGACCTCTGAATTCATTACATGCTGCTAATTGCTTTCCAAAAAGAGGGAACTGAGACGCCACCTGGCTTCCAGTGTTCAGGAGGCATTTCCAGTTCAACAGTCCCTGTTGTTAAGAGTCCCCCAGCAAAGCTGACTGAAGGAAAGCCAGTGTTCTGAGACATTGCCGCATTGTCTTGGGGCTTCCCAGAAAACAAAGCATCCTCTGGATGTAAGATGAAAGATTCAAAAGAGCACGTTGCGAAACATCATTAGGCTATTTAATTTAATATGATTTCATAAGAACGTATTCTAAATTAATGTCCCAGCTGCAACTTCACTTGGAATGTTTTCTACTTGCCGTGTCTTCATGTATATATATATATATATGGAAGAAAACCCAGGCAATTTCTTCACTTCCTTCTCTCCCTTCATCTCCCGTTCTCAAAATACTTATTGTCTGCCAGCCCCTGCTCTCATGGAGCATTGGATTTGGGGGGACTGAGGGAATGCAGGCAGGCCAGTTAGGGGCTACTGCAGTAGTTTATACTGAGATCATGCTAGCCTGGCAACAAAGATAAGTGGAGAGATTCGAGAGAGGTCAAATTGACAAGATTAGGTACTGGATTGGCTATGGGGAGTGAGTCCTAGATTTCTATAAGTTGAAGTATGGGGCTCTCTCTAAGCTAGAAAACAATGAAAATGGAATCGGTTTGTAGGGAATATCATGAGTTCAGTCTTGGACACGTTGAGTTGAGGTGCTCCAAGTGGAAATATCCAGGGTCGGTGAAGATACAGGTCTAGAGCCAGAGAGAGGTCTGGCTTTTGATATACAGTTGGGAGCCACTGATGTAAGGATGGCAGTTGAAATCATGGACGTGGGGAAGATAACCTGGGAAGAAAATAGAAAGTGACAAGAGAAGCACAGTGTACAATTTAGCCTCGAGGAACAATAACTTACAGTGCACCAAGTGAGGAAGATGACCCTGCAAAGGAGACAGAAAAAGAGCCGGCAGAGAGGAAGGAGGACGCCAGGAGAAGCTGGCCCGTCCACATGGATATGGGCAGTGAGAGGGCAAGATCAATTCCTAGGTTTTTGACTGATATAAATAGGTGGGTTGTGGTTCTTCTCTCTAAACTAGAGAACAATTAAAATGTAATAACTACTTGCCTCCACTTTTCTCTGAAGACTGTTTTTACCAGCTTCTGAACGCACGTTGTGGCACCGCAGCTCTTAATTCCATATTCCAGGGAGAGCTGCTGATCCTTCTTGGATACATGTTTACCACTGATTCAGTAAGCTGGGACCCATAGGCTGTGGGGACTCTCCCTTTGAGGGCAGATGCAGTTCCCAGAGAAAAGAACTCAACCATATATTAATGTTTTCTTCTCCCCTTCCCCCTCCTTGAAAACCCCATGAGCTGGACAAATGGTCTTCTTTCAGTTCCTTGAATAAGCCAAGCTGTTTCCCACCTCAGGGTCTTGACATTTGCTGTCCTCTCTGCCTAGTCCAGCCTTCCTGATACTTAGTAGGGCCGGCTCCTCTTCCTCCTTCAGGCAGTTGAAAAGCTACTTTCCCTATGCAAAGCTGAACCCTTTCCAGGTTACTCTTTATCATGTCATCCTGTTTATTTCCTTCATAACACCTACCACAATTTGTAATTATTTAATTTTCAATCTTCCCCTCTAGAATGTAAGCTTTCTGAGGACAAGGACAATGTCTATTTCAGTGGTTCTCAACGAGGGATGAATTTGTCCCCCAGAGGACATCTGGCCATGTCTGGAGACTTTTCTGATTGTCACAACTGGAGAGATGGGGGAGGCTACTGGCATCTAGTGGGTAGAGTACAGGGGTGCTGCTAAACATCCTACAGTGCATGGATTGCCCCCCCAACAAGAAAGAATTACCCAGCCCAAAATGTCCAAAGTGCCAAGGTTGAGAAGCCCTTGTCATCTTGTTCAACACTGTGTCCTCAGCACCTAGCACAGTGCCTGATACCTAGTAGGTGGTCCACAAGTATTTATTGAATGAATTAATTAGTTGGATTGAACATAGATAACCCCACAACGCTGTTGTCGGCACACTACATTTATCCTTCTGTTTTTCTGATGTTCTTTTCCTTCCTAGAAAAATAAGCTTTGGCTGTTATTATAATGGCTACACAAACTGGACAAGTTTTCCAAGCTCAAGATAATACATTTCTGGAAGATCACTGGTAAGCATCTTCTTTGAGGTTGCAAAGGAAAAACAAATAATATTTTGCTCCTGGGAGTGGAGGGGAAATCTCTGCTGTGCCGTGCCGTGCCGTGACACTGCTTAAACGGACACTGCATCACCTTACGTCTTCCTGAGGGCTTTAGTTATCTAACTACCAGAACAAGATAATACAGTGTCTCATGCACCTGGAGTCCACGTTTTATCAGGATTCCACAAGAATCCTTCTCAGGTACTGCACAGAAATTCCTTTAGGGGAACTAAGGGAAAGAGAGGAGGCAGTGACAATGAGGAGTCAATATCCAATGCCAGGGCATCATTCAAACCACTTTATGTTTCGTAGCCTGAGGAGAAACACTGACAGAAATCCAAAGAAGCAACGGAGCCGGAAGGATATCAACGGACTTGATCGAAATCCAGACAATGGATTACTGGTTACGCACGTTAACCAGACACAGGACTTACTGGTAAAAACCATATTACTTTACCTGGTGTAACAGTGCTTACGAATCATAATGGGTTACACGGACTTGACCGAAATCCAGACAATGGATTACTGGTTACGCACGTTAACCAGACACAGGACTTACTGGTAAAAATCATATTACTTTACCTGTGTAACAGTGCTTACAAATCATAATGGGTTACTTCTTTCTTCACAAAGAATCCCAGGACTGAAAAGGATTAATTAAGCATTCATCTCTAATCCCCTGTCATTAGAAATGACAAGAATCTCCAGGCTGTTGATAGAAATTTTCCAGCCTTCTTGACCACGCTGTAAATAGGAACATGTGAAGACTCTGTCGATGTTAACAAAGCCTAAAGTCTAAAGAATTTGTTAAACCCCACCTCTTGAAATTTTGCTTTTAGGATTCCCTGAAATTCTAAATCTAGAAATCAGGTTCAGGAAGTGCTGTTGAAACAAGAGGGCTATGGCAGGAGACTCCACCTCTAGAACTGTGGTTTTAGACTGGCTCTCACTGCGTGAAAGAGCTGTCAGTCCATGATGGAGAGTGGATTGTTTAGAACTCAGAATTCTTTATGCCAGAGAAATAGTAGTCATCTGTCATTGCCAGGTGCAAGGCTAGCTCATAACTATTGACCTACACTATTGACCTACACTATTGATCTACACTAGAGTTGAAATATGATACTTTTGAAGTGATGATCAGTCAAAACCAAGAGTTATCATGCTGGCAATAGGAAAATAGTCATGTTTTACCCTGCTCAAGTTTGGGCACTTAAGGGAAAACAAGTTTCATTGAAGAGACATGAGGAAAGGTCAATGTTGGCTTGAGATTCTGAAGGAAACTTTCAAGGTCTTCAGATGTTGATGACATGGGTCTTTATTTCATGTAATTTCACATCCAAATGTGTGATTTCTCAGGTGTCCGAGGACCACTCTTAACTTGTTTCAGCTGCAGCTGGGGCCTCCGGCAGGGGGAAAGAGGGAAATGGGCGCTCTAACACAAAAATCTATTATGTGTTTCATGGTGACTCTTCAGACACCGATACGGCAAAATCCATGTCCTAAAATACACAGATCATTTCAGATGCAGGCTACCAAGCTCAGTGTTCTCAACCAGGAAGATGGTTGCGTCCCGAAAGAGGAGGAGACTGACATCTAGTGTTGCTATGAGGTACAGCATAGCACCTTTCCCATTGGTTCCCTCTCAGTCCTTCGCAGAGAAAGCCACAACTGGGAGCTAGTTTAGAAGGGCGAGGTAGTGTCGTGGTTACAAGGAGCATGGCTTGAGTTCTACTCTCTGTGTTCAAATCCCAGCTCCACAATTACTAGCTGGGTGACCTCGGGCAGCTACTTAAATTCTCTGTACACCACCTTCCCTATCAGCAAAATGGGATTAACAATAGAACCTAGTTGGTAGAATTAAATGAGCTAATATATGGAAAGTTCTTGACACATAATGCATGCTACTTGAATGTTGGCTGTATTTATTAATGTGCTTTTCGCACTTCTTTAACACTTGCTTATTTCCTTTTGAAACAGAGGGAGAGCAGGCCTCAGGTGCAGAATTTAAGGCATGCAATACTATCTGGCTGGACTCTAATAGCGTTTTATGGTTACCTTCTGTTTATAACCAAAAACCTAAGCCAAAAGGAGATACCTGTCGGAAACAAATATTCCAAATTAAGTTGGATTTTAAATTTGGTCAGGGTAGAGGTCAGGAATGACACAACGGGAAACAGGCCGCAATGTGTTAGAAACGATAGTGTGTTACTCACAGGTCCAGGGAGAGACGGGTGCCACAGGGGGTCAACGGGAAGCACAATCAGCTGGTGTCCTGGGGGCCCAGCCAGCAGGCGGGGAGCAAGAGACACCCATGGGCTTGTGCCTTCACTGCAGTCCAGGAGTGGAGGCTAGTGGGTTGCCTCAGGAGTCAAGGACTGGTTGGGTTAAAGCAGATGCTGGTGAGAAGGGAAAGGGACTCCGAGGTCCCAGGTTGGTGGGGATGGTCCTTTGGGATCAGCTGTGGGTTCTGGGCGAGGTGTGTGGGTGGTATGGGTGGTGGCCACAGATGTGAGATTGGGTTCTGGGGAAGTTTATGTCCCAGGGCTGGAAAGCTGTTCATGAGCTCGGCCAAAGGTCAGTGTCAAGGCAAGTGGCTTAGCTGAAGTGAGATGGATGCTGAGGCAGCGAACACAAAAAATGTTGGTAGTTACGACAACGCGTATCACTGATGAGAACCGTTTATGCAGCAACGATCAGGTCAGGTTCTACCACATCATACCTTCACTACGCCCATTTTAAATTTGAAGAAAGAGTCACGACGACTTGCCTACTGTCATGAAGCTAGTAAATGGAGAACCCCAGTGCGTGCGCTCCTTCCCACACAGCTCATTCAGCTAGAGCAGACATTTTCCAAGCCCTCGCCCACCTCCTCCCCCACCACAACGAAAGCCCTGACAAATACAGGCCCAAGCAGAACCCACGTAGGGCTCGAGCAGTTGAAGCCATCTCTGGAGTGCCCGTGGGTTGAACAGTGCTTGGACCCATTCCACGGTTATCAGAAGAAACAAGGTGGTGTCTTTCGACAGTGGGACTGAACCAGCCTCTCCTTGTGATGCCCTTCTATATCCTGAGTCGTGGCTGACTCTGGCAAAAGTAGAGGCCCATCTCGGAAGCTCTCTCGGAATCCCTGCCTGATCCGGGCCAGGCAGACCTTCCCAGCCACCTCTCACGTCACACTACACCTTATTTCTCCATTCCAGCCACAGTGGCCGCTTTTGTGTGCTTTCCCTACCTGTGCATCCCATTGCCCTGCTTTATTTTCTCACTAGAACTGTTCCTTTCCGAAATCATGTATGTCGATTTCGTTTTTTATTTACTACCCATCTACCCACACTAGAAGGAAAGCTCCAAGAAGGAAAGAACACTTCTATCTTGTTCACGCTGTAGCCCTAGCACTGGGCACAGTGCCTGGCTCATTGGAAAGGCTCAGCAATGCCCATTGGAAAAAGAAAGGAAGAAATGGCAGGCTTCAGAAAAGTGGACCATGCAAAGCAGACCCAGAGTCTCAGTTGAGGACTCTCCACCTTTTGGCCTTCCAGAAAGCAAGGCCAATATTGAATGCTTGCCATGAACTACTTGAGCCCCACCACCTCATCCTGAACTTAGCACAGTGTAAGAGACAGACCATCACTAGGTACAAGAAGGGTGTGTAGTCAATTCCCCAGCCAGGCTTCCTCTAAAATTGTTACCCACTGACCCTAAGCCTTGCACCTACTGCTCCTAGTTTGAGCCTCTGGAATGGATAGAATAAACCTATTCTCTCTTTCATAAGTTAGTTAACAAAGTTTGTTGAATATTCCTCAGCCCCATGGAGAGGCAGAACTTACACATGTGAAGAGATACAGAGATACAAGTGTGAAACAAACAAAACCATCCAAATGAGAACAGAGGCAATTTATTCAGAGCTAGCTATAACAAGGGAGTCAGCCACCATCACTTGTGTTTGGCAGTGAAGTGAAGAAAGTCTTCAGGTATGCTCTGGTTGGAGGTTATTGGCCTGGAGAAGCTGGAGGAGGGCTAACTAGAGGCAGGGCATCCTATGAGATAGGTTAGGGGAGAAAGTTTGGCTTTTTTGGTTGCTCTTGAGTTGAAAGGGGGTGTGGCAAAAAAAAAAAAAATAGGGAAACGAATTCATTGACCAAGTCCTGACTGTTCTGGGCTGGTTGCTGCAGAGGTTGTAGATCAAAGTTCTATTGTCATACTTGGTCTAGCCATTGTCCCTTTGTACACTCAGACTCTCACAAGACAGCACATGGCAAGCGACCCTTGGTTATCTAGCTACGTATTGTACCTTCAGGTAGGAATGAGTGGTGGGAGTGGGGTATTGCCAGGGCAACTAACCCAGAACACAGGCCTGCACAATTCATATGTTCCCTCGGCAAGGTGAGTTCTTAAAACAAACTGTTCTAAGGTAGAATTGGTCAAAGTTGACAACCCTTGGGTATCCACATGAAAGGATACCCTCTCTTTCCACAGTTTTCTGCTTGACTCTGGCTTCTGTCTTGCAGAAGCTGCAGAAGAGCAAGACTCCGCTGTCAGCTTTGGAGGACTCTGAAGATTGGCTTTCGACTCACAGTTTAAAGTTTAAGAAACTCACCTTGGCTGACCTGATAAGTCAAGGCACATCCATCCTGTAAGTCTGAAGCCATTGCCCCCCTAGCTTTGACCCCTGTGGGCACTCAAGACCCCTTCTTGCCACTTTGCTTCTTCAGGAAGGAGGGCAGCAATGTCAGGCCAAAAATGCACGTCTCCACCCAGATCATCCGCCATTTTGAATCAAAGCTTTCTGAGTAAGTATGTTCTCAATGTCCTCCCGACAACCACACAGCACAAGAATGATCTCATTTCTGCAGCCTGAAAGCACCTTGTTCAAACAGTGATCCCTGTGGGATCTTGGGCAGATCTCTTCCCACTTCTAGCTCCAGTCCTCTTTTCACAAATGAAGAGGCTGGACCAGATCAGTGTTTCTCAACACTTTAAAATCCATGTCCTTTTAGGCAAACACATCAAAGCTCAGTCTCATTTGTTGTTTAACGGTTAAGAATGATCACTTTCAGTGCCAAACTGGTTGGGTTCATACCTCTGCAAATATATGTCAAAAATATGCATGTTAAAAAATATATATATATATATGTATATATATATATGCATGTATCCCCATTCCCAAACCAGATTTTAATAGCACATGCATACATGCAAATATATATCTTGATCATTTGTAGATAGTAGAACAGTCCCTAAGACCCCATTCCAGCTCTAGCAATCTATTATCCCATGATTTCTGGTTGTCTGGGATTTCTTAAAAGGTTATAGTAATAAATAGCTTACATTTAGTAATGTGTCAGGAATTCTGCTAAGGGCTGTATTTATCTTATTTAATCCTCACGACAACCTGAAGTAGAGTGTTATTTTCAGGCCAGTTCATCAAAAGCCCATTTCTAAATGACCATTCACTGAAATGACCAATTTGCCAAATGTATTAAAACATTCTTTTAATTTTACAACTGTTTTTGTGGGGTTATGCTGTTTCAATTTCCTTGCTGCTGAAGCAAATACCATGCAATGGGTTGGCTTAAACAATGGGAATTTATTGGCTCATGATTTTGAGCCTAGGAGAAGGCCAAAACCAAGGTGCCATCAAGGTGATGCTTTCTCCCTGAGGACTCTGGCTTTCTGGGGCTGGCTGCTGGTGATCCTCGGTCCTTGCCTTTTCTGTCACCTGGCAATACACATGGTGGCCTCTCCTGGTTTCTGCTTTCTCTTCCAGGTTCTGCTGACTTCCGGCTTCTGGCTGCTCCCTGTGGCTTCTTTCTCAGTGGCTTTCCCTATAAGGCCTTTAGTAATAGGATTAAGACCCATCCTGATTCAGCTGGGCCACACCTTATCTGAAATAACCTCATCAAAAGGTCCTCTTTACAAGAGTGCACACCCACAGGAATGGATTAAGTTTAAGAGCATGTTTTTCTGGGTTACCTAGCTCCAAACCACCACAGATGGTTTAATCAGATTTTAAAGATTTCTGTAAAGTTTCCATTGATTGGTTTTAATTTTAAATCCAGAGCAGCATTTTAAGAAATGTTCAAGTCTATTCAGTTAATTGGTCATTTGGCAAATTGATTTTCAGAGAATTGGTGTTCAGCAAATTTACTGCTGGAAAATTGACTTGGAGAGAACCCTATTATTATCTTCAAGTTGGGGATGATGAAATAGGCTACAGGAAGTTACTACACTTGACCAAAGTCGCACAGCTAATAAAGGGCAGAGCTGGAGCTCAAACACGAGCATGTCTCATTATGAAGCTTGTACTCTTGGCTCTATCCATACTCATGTGTCTTTTATAACTATTTACCAACCCCTGACCCATGAGTTCATCTCCAAAGGCCTCCCTTGCCCCTGTTAAGGCCCCAAATCCCACCTGCCCTGAGAATGCTTTAATTAGATTCAAGCGACTGAGTCCTTACCTTGAGCACCTGTTATGGGCTAGTCTCCACCTAGACATTGGAGTGGTTTGCAATAAGGGAAGTTCAAGAAAGTCCCTGGCTACTTTTTGGAAACTAAGCTTTTATTAATCAATCCATTGAAACACTGCTGCTGCACTGCCTCGTTTGTGCCTTTATGATCAGTCTCCAGAAGAGTAGGAGACACTGATTTGAACAAGTGCAAGAATGTTCTTCCAACCTTCCACATGAGAATCCACAGCCCCATCTTCCACACACTTACCCTCATTCAGCAACCCACCCCTTGTTCCACCAAATGTGCGTTGCATTGCCAGTATATCGGCATCTGCATGCTTAACCCCTTTCACAACTCCCT
>JAQZBX010075926.1:0-14519 GCA_029593785.1 Cabassous unicinctus
GTGGGGAATCAAAGATAAAAGACATGGCAAAGGACAGAGTTGGAGTTTTGATGTTGGAGCTCTGATGTGGAGTTTTTATGCTGGAGCCCAGGGAAGTAAGCACACAGTGGAGCTTGGTCGTGAAGGAGAGAAGGCTCCGGGAAAAGAGATGAGCCGTTCACCTGACAGTTCACAGCTGGCCTTGTGGAGAGAGGCAAAGCCTAGAGAGCCTCATAGTCTACAGCTGACCTTGTGGAGGAAACAGAGGAGCTGAGCCCGGAGAGAAACGGAGCCTTGGGAAGAGAGGAACCCAAGAAGCCTGAACCCTTGCAGACGTCGGCAGCCATCTTGCTCCAACACGTGGCCATAGACTTTGGTGAGGGAAGTAACCTATACTTTATGGCCTGGTAACTGTAAGCTTCTACTCCAAATAAACACCCTTTATAAATGCCAACAGGTTTCTGGTAATTTGCATCAGTACCCCTTTGGCTGACTAATACAAACCACAATGTGATACCACTTTAAAGAGGATGGCTGGGTTTTTTGTTTGTTTGTTTGTTTTTTAAGGAACATAACAAGTGTTGGCAAGGATGCAGAGAAATTAGAACCCTCATATATTGTGGGTGGGAATGTAAAATAGTACAGCTGCTGTGGGAAACAATTTGGCAGTTCCTCAAAAAGTTAAACATAGAATTACCACTCCTAAGTATATACCCCAAAGAATTAAAAGCAGGGATTCAAACAGACACTTGAACACCAACATTCATAGCAGCATTATTCCCAATAGCTAAAAGGTGGAAACAACCCAAGTGTCCATCAACAGATGAATAAACAAAATACAGTATATCCATACAATGGAATATTATTCAGCCATAAAAAACAATGAAGTTCTGATACATACTACAACATGGATGAACCTTAAAGACATCATGTTAAGTGAAATAAACCAGACATAAAAGGACAAATATTGTGTGATTCCACTTACATGAATATCTAGAATAAGCAAATTCATACAGATAGAAAGTAGGTAAGAGGTTACTAGGGCCTGGGAGTAGGGAGAATGCAGAGTTATTGCTCAGCGGGTACAGAGTTTCTGTTTTGGGTGATGAAAAGGTTTTGGTAATGGATGGTGTTAATGGTCACATAACATTGTAAGAGTAATTAATGTCACTTAATTATATGCTTAAAAATGGTTAAAATGGGAAACTTTATGTTATATATATATTACCACAATTTTTTTTTAAAGCAGAGATTATCAGACTGGATTTTAAAGAGCCTCATTCAACTCTGTTGTCTACAGGAGATACACTTTAGATTCAAAGATACAAATAAATTGAAAATAAAAGGATGGAAAAAGATATATCATGCAAACAATAATACCATCAAGAAAGTAAAAGGCAAACCTACAGAATGGAAGAAAACCTTTGCTAATCATACAGCAGATAAGGGACTCGGAAGGAGAATATATAAAGAACTCTTACAACTCAATAATCAAAAGACAACCCAATTAAAAGCGGGCAAAACACTGCAAGTCTTTTGGGAGCAGGGACAGTATGGCTCTTGAACACCACTGCAGCATAAACACCTGTGTCACGCAGTCTTCCGTGACTAGAAGAATCTAACCCCAAATGTTAGCAGGTTTCTATCTAACTAGTAGGACAAAGGATCATTTCTTTTCTTCCTCCTACTCTTCATTTCTACTTTTATATAGTACATTTAACACAGAAAAAATAAACTTCATTTAAAATAATCAACCATCTCCTTAAGGAATATCTCCATCCTTGTTTCTAATCTTGCCTGGCCTCTTGCATAACCCAGAACCCAATTCCAAGTTCAAGACTCACTTTTCTGTAAGAGGGTCACATCATCCTCATGGATTTGATTCAGGCTTATCCGCTTTGCTGTTAGTCCTAAAGGTAGGACAGATAGAAAATCCTTCCAGAATTCCTGGACCTTTGGCACATCCCTCTCCCTAGACCCAGTAGTGAACAAGGACATTGTAAACCAGTTCTTTTTTTTTTTTTTTTTTAAGATTTATTTATTTATTTATTTATCCCCCCCTTGCTGCTTGTGTTTGTTGTGTCCATTCGCTGTGCGTTTCTTCTGTGTCTGCTTATCTTCCCCTTGCTGTGAGGTCCCGCTGCATCAGCCCACTGAGCCGCGCGGGCCGGCCTGCCCTCACAAGGAGGCCCCGGGAAGCGAACCCGGGGCCTCCCATATGGTAAACGGGAGCTCTATCTATTGAGCCACACCCACTTCCCTGTAAACCAGTTCTAAGCAAGGAATGTATCTAGGAGTCACCTTGCAACCTGGATATCAGGGTCTTAGTAAAAGAACACCTCTCAGAGCAGCTGTGACCCAGAAAAAAATATTACTGGCAGGTGAAAAATAGAGCATTTGCTGGGTATTAAACTTCATGGGGTTCCCACGCCAATATAAAGATGGATAAAGGGAATGAGGCAATTAATTTGCAAAGGTGAAATACACATTGCCAACAAACATGGGAAACAATCTTCAACCTTACTGCACATAAAAATATTGTTAATCAAAACAATATAAGAACTGAAAAAAAAAAAATTTTTTTTAAAAAGGAAAAAAATAAAACAAAACAATATGAAGATACTATTTTTGACCTAACATATTGGAAATGGTTTTAACAAAATACTCATGATGGTGTGTAGAGATTTAACCACCTGCATCCCTGCTTATTAAAAAAAGATACCATCTTAATATTTTAAAATATGGATTAATTAAAGTGTGTTTCATCCATCCATCCATAAAACGGAATTACTATTAGGCAGTCATTAAAAATAATGTTGGAGAATATAAAATGACATGTATTTATGAGACAGCAAGGAAAAAACTGTACCAAATTATCTGCGTTTTTGAAAGTGTATATGTATGCATGTGTGTATGTGTGTGTCTAGTATATTCTTAAGAAAAAGACTCCAGAATATTAGCAGAGGTTATATCCAAATGGTAGAATTATTTCTGGTGATTATTTTCTTCTATTTGCCAGTCCTAATTTTTCAGATTTTCTAACATTAACACATACTACTATTGTAGTTTGAAACAAAAACGTTTTGGAAAATCCATAGGGTTCCACTGAAAATGATGGTTTTCTTCCCCATTAATATAGCTCTCTTCCACAAAGCAGAGCGCTGAAGGTGGACTCACAGAAGGTTGGGGCAAAGGAACACAACCCACTCTTCCTCTTCCGGCCTCTGTAAAGCAGAATTTGAGGCCCAGGCAGAGGACAACCTCTCAGATCAGGTCAAAGCCAGGAAAGGACGTGACCTGCTCCACCCTACCGCGCTCCTGGCTTAGCCCTTTAGTGAGAGGTCAAGGGAGGCTCCTCACTGAAGGGAGGAGGGAGGGGTCGCCTGGAGGGCCAGCCTTACCTATGAAGGTGACTGCGGCTGCCCTCAGGAAGGGCTGAGGGCTCTTCAGGAAGCCAAAGCTCTGGAACAGTAACTCCCCAACAAGCTGAATTCTGCCTGTGCTCACCTGTGGAGCCAAAATGGGGGTGGCGCTGACCAGGAGAGGTGGCTCCTGGGAATTCCGTATTACAGACCCTGCAGCAGTGGCCCTCTCATCTGCCCACAGGAGCAGCATCTGTCCTCAGGCAGCTTAAACTGCCTGAACCTGTAGACTCAGACACTCCTGCCCCACCCCACCCCACCCCCAGCAGCAGTGCAGACTCAGTAGGGAGTTCATAAAGAGACTTGCACTCCTTGCTACCAACACGATAAGGCAGAAAACAACTGATGTGCAGCCAGGAGACCCAGGTTTAAATACATCGCTCTGACCCTTAATGGCTTCGGTTTTCTCATTTGTAGAGTTGAAATAAAACCTACGCCTCTGTCCAAAAAAATAAAAAGAGAAAGAAAACCCACCCAATGTCCCTCATATAATTGTAAGTCTCCAAGGAGGTGCGAAAGTGCTTTCTAAACTCGACCTGTGTAAGGGATTCATAACATTAGAATTACTGGGTTCTCATCCACGCATTCTCATTTCCAGTGACTTAACTGGCCCATCTAGTCAGATTCTTAACATGTGACTTATTCCAGATTTCTGAAGTTAAGATGCATCAAAACATAGATCACCCGATGACATTTCAGAACGCATGCCATTCCTAATCTACTTGCTTAGCCTTTCATTTTTTTTACTTTTCTACAAGGGTTCCTGCTCTCTGGCCTTTCTTGACTTCACAGGAGCCACGGTCTCTTAACACTACCACCTCCTGCCTGGCTCCTGCCTCTAGCTCCAACCAGAAGACCTCTGTGCTATCACCATCCACTAACCTGACACGACCTCCCTGGTATCTGAAGGCAGAGATTGGGGTCCTAGGAGGATCAAATATGGAGAGAACCAGGGACTGGCATCTCATATGTGGGTTCTCAGAGCTTGCCAATGATAAAGAATCAGAATGCAGGAATTGAAGGCATATATCCTCTGTCTGCCCTCCCCTCTTTGCCCACCTAGTCTGCTCTTGAGGTCCGAGCATGACTATGACCTGGCCTTCCCCCAGACACTCTCACTCACCAGGTGCTTGCACGTTTCTTCCAACACCTGGATGTGGTCACTAAGGGTGGTATGCCGGAACGTCTGTGTGAGGGATGACCAGCCAATCACTTTAGTCCACTCAGTCAGAGCCCCTCCACAAGCCTGTGGGATGGAGAGAAGGGAATCCCCAAAATCCTACTCCTATAACTTTGCAGAGCTAGGCTGGGAAGCTAAGTGGGGGGCCATGAAGTCAGGCCCCAACGGGCCGGGGTCAGGTAAAACATGGGTCCTTATTCATGACAAGGGAACCATATCAGGATAAGACAGGGGCACTGAAGAGAGGTTATAAGTGCTCAGAACAGTCGCAAAGAGGTAGGCATAGAATGTACAGCCAAGGCCAGGATCAAGAAGGAGCCAAAGGGAGGGGATGGACCAGGCCCGAGGCTGGCAGGACAGGCATCAGCCTACCTTGACCACCTCGGTATTGTTGTCCTGAATGCTGAGCAGCAGCGGGACTAGAAAAGTGTAGATCTCTTTTCTGGTGGAGGTTCCAGGCTTGAATTTGTCAATTTGATGTAGCATGTGGCCCAGGGCAGAGGTGGCCGAGATCCTCACCTGGTCCCTTTCCTGCCATAAAGAGCAAAATGGCCATGGGAAGGGTGTGGATTCCCTCTGACCCTGCCAGGCCTGGCTACTGTCTCCCACATCTCATCCTTCCTGTCCAAAGTGCACTGATTGCATTGTCTGTAAAAACATCACAATTAGTGTATCTGAGCAATTCCTCTCTTTAGACCCCTAGAGCTAATAAGTCATCTTGTTAAGGCAGCACTAGTGAAACCAAGATCAGAGTTTCAATTCTGCCATGGACCAGATCTACAGCTTGTAACTTCATTCAAGAATGACAAATTTTAAAAAATACATATAGTTATCTTAGTTGTACTATAAATAAAATTGTTTAAAACTATATTAGCGGAGAAAGCGGATGTGGCTCAAGTGGCTGGGAGCCATCTACCATATGGGAGGCCCTGGGTTCAATTCCCAGGGCCTTTTGGTGAAGGCAAGCTGGTCTGCATGGTGTGAAGAGCTGACGGCCCACGTGGCATGGAGAGCTGACAGCCCGTGTGGTGTGGAGAGCTAGCGCAGCAAGATGATGCAACAAAGGGAGACAAACAGACACAAAAAAAAGCACAGCAAATGGACACAGCGAGCACAAATGGCAAGGGGGGGATAAATAAAAAAATTAAATAAATCTTTAAAAAAATTATATTAGCTTGTGTTCATTAACAATGGTCACAAACAGCTAAACTTTGTATATTTCCAGGAGCATATTAAATATTAATTCAACAAATATTTATTGAGCAAATATCATAAGCTCAGCAGTGCCAATTAAGAGACAAAAATGTGACAAGACAGATAGTCCCTGCACATCCTTGTAGGATGTGGAAAACTGACATTTTAACCAGTCGAATGCACACACTATTTTTTTGCACAATGAGCACAATGGCTAAACAGAGGATTCAATGTTGGTACTCTGATTTAAAAAACAAATAGAAAACTTATCACATGCAGATTGGCTCAGGATGAGTCATTGAGCATTGCTTAAGTCATCCTCTCTTGCCTCAGATCTCTAGATGAAACTGTAGAGATATATTTTTAAAACCCATAATGACTCTGAAATATTAGAACTGCACCCCCCTCCAGAGAATTAGGGAATCCCTGAAAGACAAACAGCAGACAGGATTGGAATTAACAGAAACCACAGCCCAAAGTGCGGGCAAGGAAGAACGGCTGCAGAAGGTGGGAGTGCTTCTGAGGATGCTTCAAGCTTGGCCTTGTGAATCTAGAGAGCCAAAAGGGTGATCCACTGGGGTGCTGGAGCAGGAGTAGCCATATAGTTCAATGTCTCCCTACACCCTGCCCTCCCCAAATCCCTTTTACTGAGTAGCAAGAAGCAGAAGCATGTATCCCCCAAACAGAGCAGGGCATATGGTGTTTAGCCCAGGAAGATAGGCTAGTGCCCTGGGTGTTTGGTATCACCCAGGAAGATCAGGGAGTCCCACACTCAAAAGACTGGCTATTGGTATATCCAACTGTTGACAGATCCCCTGATATGCCCCACTTCCCCTAATTACTGAAGTCAGGCTGCAGTAATAGGCATTGCTTTCATGGAAGGCCAGCAAGAATCTCTAACTGGAAAATGCTAAAAATTGCTACCAAGAATCACCAAACATCTCAAAAAGCCAACATCACAAAAGAGAAGAACCATATTCAAGAAACAAACAAAAATACTCAGCATCCAAGGACACAGTTAATAATACAATCTGAACAAAAGTTCAGAGACAGTACAGCTAAGTCCTTGGAAATTTTTTTTTTTTTTTTAAGATATTGAGTACAATTTTTTAAGTACTTGGAAATTCAAACTTTGAAATCATAAATGAATGAATGAATGAATATAGGTAAAGGTAAGGCAATATTAAAATTGGATAATGTAATAGCTATTGAGATATCACACTATCGGGCAGAAAAGAAAAATTAAAAATACCTGCTTCTAAAAAATTCAATTAAAGCACAATAGATGAATTGAATAGCAGCTAAGGCTGAGTTAGTAAAAGGAAAATCAGTCCAGGAATTCATCCAAACTGGACTATAAAAGAAAAAAGAGATGGAAAGAAAAGATAAGAAATATGGAGAATAAATCCAAAGATGTTCCAGAAGAATAGAACAGAAAGAAGAGAAAAGAGGACATACTAAGCAAAATAATAGAAGAAAATTTTACAGTGAGAAGAGTTACAGGTGATAAAACTAGAGAACTTAAGTGAATTAAGTGAATGTCTATGTGATTAGTAAAGCAACACATGGAATCTAAATCTTAAAACCTCTGGTTTTGTGCTCTTTTCATGTCACTAGGCTGCATTGTATAGATGATGACAATTTAGTATCTCCTGATTACATTATAAATCCTAATTTCCACTTCTAGCAATATGGTAGACAAGATAAATGGACAATCTTCTCACTACAAACAACTTTAAATGCTAGATAAAATTAAAAAAATAAAAAAATAAAAAAATTTCTCAAATGCATAGCTGAACTTTCAAGAAAGTAAGGAAAATTCCAAGGACCCCCAAATTAGAGAGGTTGCTGACATTCCAGCTACCCTGAGGAGAGAGGAGTTAACTGATGTGAATAACCTAGGGGCATGGGTTTTAATATCAACTGGTATTCCCATCCCACATGCAAGTCGGCCAGAAACCCAGAAGTGAGCACTGTGGCACAGGCAGAGAGAGCTCCAGGAAAAGCCCTCCACTTATGGCTCAAGGAGCCAGAAAGGGAACTCAAAATGCTCAGAGTGGGGAAATCTCCCACTGCTTTTTCTTCTTTCCATCATCTTATACTGTAGCTTTCAGGCCAGCCCCAAGGAACATGTATGAGCCAAAACTCAAAGAGTAGACCCTTATTCTTCATTTGAAGGAGCTGTGGCTCCAAGTGGATTGGATGAATCCCCATTGCTTTCTTTCTCTCTCTGTCCTCTAACCACTTGAACCCAGATACAACTGCAGTCACAGAAGTGCCTAGCAGAGCAAGGTATCTAAAGCCCAGCTTTCTGGAAAAAGGGAGCCCCGGGGAACTATAAAATACCAGGGAGGTCAAGCAGAGGAAGAACGTCAATGACACAAACCTAGAAAGTCATTTATGAACTCCTGGGATCACCCAAGCTGTGCATGCATAGATCTGACCCTAAATAGCATATCATAGACTTTGAGAACTGAACTACAAGATAAACAATTGTCCACATCCCAGACTGACCAATGAGTAGGACAAATTCAGAACAGCAAAGGCTTGGACCTTGGAATTGGCATTGCAATCACAACTCACCAAAGGCTAGTCAGAAGTTACAGCCTGAAGTTAAGCAGGCCAATCGTCTGCTAAAACAAAAATATCAATATTTTCCATAGGATTTAAACAAGACCAAGAATCTTATAATATAACATACATAATTTCCATGATACAATTCAAAATTACTCAGAATGTGAAAAACCAGGAAAAATCTCAACTCACATGAGAAAAGACAATTGACATGCCAATGCCAAGAGGGCATAGATGTTGGAATTATATGATAAAAACTTTCAAGCAGTTATTATATAAAATGCTCCAACAAGCAACAGCAAACACTTTGGAAATGAATACAAAAATAGAAAGTCTCAGCAAAGAAATAGCAGATATAAAGAACTGCAGAAAATTTTAGAACTGAGAAGTACAAAATTGGATAGGCTTAGTAGCAGAATGGAGATGTCAGAAGAGTCAGTGAACATGAAGATAGATCAATAAAAATTATCCAGTCTGAATGTTATGGGTTAAATTGTGCCCCCCGCAAATATGTCGAAGTCCTAACTCCAGTACCTCAGAATGTGACCTTATGTGGAAATAAGGTTGTTACAGATAGAATTAGTTAAGATGAGGTCATACTGGAGTAGGAGAGGCCCTTAGTCCACTATGACTGGTGTTCTGTTGGATTAAGAGGAGAAACAGAGACACACAAGGGGAGAAGGCCCTGTGGAGACAGAGGCAGAGACTGAAGTGCTGCAACTACAAACCAAGGAATGCTAAGGATTACCAGCAAACCACCAGGAGTTAGGAAGAGGCAAGGAAGGGTTCTCCCCCAAAGGTATCAGAGGAAGCATGGCCCTGCTGACACCTTGATTTCAAACTTCTAGCCTCCAAACCTGTGAGACAATAAACCTATGTTGTTTTAAGCCACCAAGTTTGTGGTACTTTGTTATAGCAGTCCCCAGAAATGAAGACACTGAAACAACAGATAGAAAAGTGATTGAAAATGAACACAGCTTCGAGACCTATGGGACAATAATAAAAGATCTAACATTTATGTCATCAGAGTCCCAGGAGAGGAAAAAGAAATATTTGAAAAAATAATGGCTTAAAATCTTTCAAGTTTGGTTAAAGACAAATTTCAAGAAGCTCTATGAAGCCCAAATAGGCTAATCCCAAAGAAATTCATGACCAGACACATAAACTGCTGAAAACTGGAGACAAACAGGGCAAAGTGAAGATGTTTTCAAAGACCAACTGTTTACTACTAACAGACCCTCACAAAGGAAACTATTAAAGGAAGGGGAAAATGAATCTAGAAGGGAGTAGAGAGCTGCAAGAAGGAAAGGTAAGCAAAGAAATTTGTAAATGTTTGGGTAACATAAATAAGTATTAACTATAAAAAATGATGATGAGAATGATGATTATGATATAAAGACTAAATTTGATCCCCCAAAAAACAGAGTATCTACAACTGCAAGGAAGAGAGTTCCATCCATCTGCTCCATGGGATCTAAGTCCATTCTCAGTTAGAAGCAGAGTGGGCATCACCATCCCAAAATCCTCAAGATTGAGGAATGAACAAAGACAATGGGGTAATGCAACTATGGACCAAAGTAGACTTATTATTCTAGTAATGGAAGAACTTGTAACATTGATATAAAGACAGTAGTCACCAGAGGTTCTGAGGGGATAGAGAGGGAAGAATAGGGGTAACATGGGGCCAAATTTTGGGGACATTGGAATTGTTCTGCATGATATTGCAATGACAGATACAGGCCATTATACATTTATCAAAACCTATAAAATTGTGCTGTGCAAAGTATAAACCATAATGTAAACTATAGACTATGGTTAGTAGCCATGCTTCAATATTTGTTCATCAATTGTAACAACTGTAAACACACTAATGAAAGATGTTATTAATAGGGGAAAATGTGAGAGGGAGAGAGGATGGAGCATACGGGGATCCCATATATTTTCTGTATAACGTTTACATAATCTAAAACTTCTTTAAAAATAAAGAAAAAAAGAGACTAAATTTGGAGATTTAAAAAGAAGATAGAATAAAAATACCAGACAACATTAATATATAAACGGGAGGGTGTGATGATCAGAGTAAAAGCATTCTAAGGTCCTTATATTGTTTGGATGGAGGGTAAAGATATTATCTTTAGACTTTGTTAAGTCAGGAATACATGCTAAATTTTAAAGTAACCATAAGATAGATGAATCAGACATTGACCCTGCCATCATGGAGTATCTAGGCTCACAGAGGAGATGAGACCAATAGAAAAATAATTCAAATCCAAGATTCTCAAATTGAGAAAGTTATAGATGCCAGAGCAGGTATACTACAAAGCATGTGTCTCAGTAATGCCATGTTCCTTCCAACTTTCAAACTCTATGTTCTGTAAGGAGGATAAGACCTCAAGTGCATTGGTACTGGTCTGGTAAATTCAAATTTCTGAGGCTTTGGGTTCTTGCCCTAAGGATCCTAGCAGTCTAAGGTCCTTGTATTGTTAGGGAAGAGGGTAGCGTCACTAGTCCTCTCCCCACTCTTCACTCCATAAGTGGAAACTGCAGAAGACCCTTGGTGTCAGAACCAATTTCATATCACTATGTCACCTTTTTTTCCCAGTGGCCCCTTCAGGGTGCTTCCGGTGAGAGACTAAGACAATGAATGTGTGTTCCACATGTATGGAAGCAGGAAGGCATTTGGGACGTGTCCTAGGCACTGCTTCAAGTAGCCAAGTCTCCTTTTCCTGCCCAATCATTTTCAGCCTCCAATCATAGTCCCTTAGCCCTACCCCGGTACCCTTAGTTCAGCTTCCACAGTTAATCTTCAGCCCCAGCCCATATTGTTCCTAACTCATCCTGGGGATTCAGGCCCATACATCATTGATGAGTGGACGTAGTTGCTTGGAGATGCCACAAAAGGCCACCTTGGTGTCCTCTCCCTGCCCGTGGCAGATGATGTTTCGCAGACCCTTCACTGCCTGCACGGTCACTCGTACTTCATCCTTCAGGAAGCCTCGTAAGAGTGGAACCAGGCTCTTAAGAATTTCTGACTATTTGGAAAAAAGCAGAGATCACTCAACATCCTATGGATCACTCAACACTCTGGGGAGAGGGCTCTGATAGATGATAGATGGTGCTTTAGAGTAAGAGAACATGGGGAGTCTGGGGGCTGGGCACACCAAGGAAGTAGAAGGCTGGTGCTCAGGAGGTTTGGAGAGACTCGAGAAAAAGTCTATACTGGCCTAGAAACTGGATGTTGTGAAGCCTTGGGCTGAGGGGTTAGGGAATATGCTAAGGCCCGGGTGACTAAGAGACCCAAGGGAAGTAGATTAAATGCTTCAGCAGCTAATACTTAATTTGCATTTGGTCCTCACCTTCCCTGCCATGCCCCTCTCACTCTTACTTGTCCTGGATGCAGTGCCAGGTTACTGATTCCTCGAAGCCCCACTTCCTTCATGATGAGGTTGGGTTCCTTGATCCACTTCATTAGATTTCCCAGAAAGTCTTGTCCCAGGGTCTGAGCCACTGAGCGGTGCCAGAGAAGCTGTGGAGATGAGAGAGATTATGGCTATGGATGGAGAAAAGGTCATTGGTACCCAGTTTCCCCCAACCCAACCTTCACTCAGGCCCTACACACAGGTAAGGATTCTGTCCCATTGAGAGCAGTGGCAGATATGTGCACCTGGGGTGGAGACTAAAGGTAAGGGGTTGGGTGATAATGCTGCTAAGGCTTGACTTTTGAGCCAGCTGCTGAGTCCATGGATCGTTCTAGGAGGACTGGAGTTGCTAACCCCCTCCCTTGGATTTCTGTCTCTTCTAACCAGGCCCCAGGAGTGCCAGGATGGGCATTTTAGATGGTTCGGTACTATTCTTTCCTCTTTTCTGGGGCAAGTTTCTCAGCGACAGGAAATGGTTGAGTAGGGCTGTTGACCATGCTCGAGGCATTCACCTGTGCATAGAAGGTCCTGGCCAGGATCTTCCAATGATCATCCATGCTGTAGAGCAGGTTCCTGACGTGGTTCAGGATTCGGTGCAGAATGTAGGGTTCACAGTTCTTCACAATGCCACTGGGATGGGGCATAGGAGGCCAGGGCTTGCTGGGAGGAAGTGGCAGGGGGCCAGTGTGCACAGAACAGGGAAGAAGCGAGGGCTAAGGAACCAGGAACTCAGAGGGCTGGGACATGGGGAAGGGAAGGTTGGAGGCTGCTATATTTGAGTGAGATTTGGGGTCAGGGGCTAGAGTGGTCCCAGGGGTGCCAGAGAAATGGTCCTACCTTGTAAGCTCCATGATCCCTATGTAGTATAATTTGGGGCAGGACAGAAGGTCCCAGCAGCAATGCTCATTTGCATAGAACATCACTTTATCATATGCAGCAGCCTGTATCACCTGCTTCACTGCCTCCAGGGCACAGCTGAAGGCCACCGCCATTGAGTTTGTGAAAAAACCGGGACAGAAGGATGGACAAGGCATCATACCCTTGTTTTCACCCCTGTGCTAGCAAACCAGGAGATAATGCCCCTCTCTGTTCCTGGATTTTGCTTTTCTGCTGACAACAAGAACCCATGTCCAAGTGCACATTTGCTCTCCCTTTCAACCCAGCCCTCATCCAACCACAGAGTCCTCTGAAAGGACAGAATTTGGTTTCCAAATTCTGCTCTCAGGGGTGCAAAAGAAGGGTCAGGATCTCTTCACCTGCACACCCACTGAATCAGAATATCTCTGCTTTATTGGTTTTATTTGTTTTCATTTTCATAGAAGATTTAATTTGAATAAAATGGTCTGAGGTTCAAAAATAAAAAGGATGATGACACTTGTTTAGAAGTCCAACCCCCATATTTACCCCATATTCCAGCCGTGACTTACACAAGGTGACACAGCTAGAGACAGAGCCAAGCCAGAGGCCAACCAGACTGAGCGGAATGGCCAAACCTGCACCGAGAGGGCACTTGTCACTGGCCATCTCACCGAACTTCTTTGTGTGTGGAGTTATGAACATGGATACGAGCAGGTGTGTGTGTCAGCAGCGCAAAGATTAGCAAATGACTATCATCGTGAAAAAGTGCAAAAATACGAGAACATTCTAGAGCACGATGCTGCACCACCCATACCCATATCCTATCTCCCTCTTCGCCTGTTCCCGTCCTCAGGAGCCCCTACAGCAGCTAGCTGTCCAGGGCCCTCAGAAGTTAAATGATTTCATCGCTCCATCGCCTGAGGTTAGGCTTACCTCGTGGGGTCGAAGGGCTTGCTCTTGCTGCCCGGGCCCCTGTCCTTGGTGTATACCACCATCTTCTGGGGGGCGTTTTGCTCAATCACCCAGTAGAGATGACTCAGCACAGACAGCAACAGCCGGGGGTAAAGTTCCTGGACAGCCTCTTGGCACAGGGACCCTGACAGCATCTCACACAAGGCACATGTCACCTGGGAGAGGGCACAGTGGAATGGGGGGTGGGGGGGGGAGCAAAATTGACTGGGCCTGGGCAAAGACAGAAAATGGTCCCAGGAGCCCCATATCTGGAGGCCCCACCATGCTGTCACTCCCAAAGGTCACAACTGACTCTGATTCAGGCTCATGAGACACACCCAAAGACTGGCAACCCACAGCTCATCCCTAGGGAAGTGAGGGCACCACACACACACGCGATCTGCTTTCTCGTCTACACCCCTGACATCAAAAACGGAAATGGGGGTGGGAATGACTAAATTTTCAGCAGAGAATGGTTTTTGGTGTACGTTTTCTGCCTCAATTCCAGGCCACTAAATCTCCTTCTCCATCCCCCATGCCACATACCCAGATTCCCTCTTTTGTGGAAAAATGAGTGCCAGTACCAGAATCAGGAGCTAGAGAAAGCTGATGAACTTGGCACGTTAATTTCCATAGCCATAAAATGGGATTGATACCTGCCCTTTCTACATCATGCAGTTCTTGGATATAAAAGTGCAAAAAAGAGGTTAAAGTACCTATCAAATGTACAGGGCTAATATGATGCCAGTACTAACGCTATTCTCTGGGCCCTTCCTCAAGACCTGTTCCCACCCCTCAGATGTCCTTGGGTCTTCAGCTCTGCCCCCAAGATCCCAGAACACTGAGCCCTGAGCCCCCGACCTCCCTGGTACTGACCGCCACAGCCTGGAAGTCAATCTCCTGTGATTCCAGTTTGAGGTGGTCCTTTTCCAGGATGGTAAT